>VZTA01004880.1:0-13199 GCA_013398855.1 Mohoua ochrocephala
GGTGTCTCATCATTAATTTGAACCTGTCAGACCTCGAATACAAGATGATCTGCATTTATGTATTATGAATGGGAAAACAACACTAGTACAGATACACTTGTGAAGCACTAGAGACAATAACAACAACCCAAAAAAATCGTGCCAGGAAAAAAATAAGATTTTTTTTTTTTTTTTCTGTGATCCTTATTTATTACATTTTTAATAGAAAGTCAGTGGAGGTCTTATCTGATGTCATTTGGTTTAGGTTCCATGGTATTTTTTGTATTTGACCAAATTCCCTTATCTTCTCATTGCTTGTGTTCTGCTCTGCCAGCATCCAGCAAACTGATATACTTATCTTCAGTTTTATAATAAAGTTTTAGCTTCCACAGGATAAAAAAAGAAAGAGAATGGGGAAAGGAAAATTGTGTCCGAGATACTAAACATATCAGGCATGTGTGAGTGTCAAGGCATCCAGCAGTTAACCTTCTTCTTATAAAGGGACTTTAATTGTTAAAGGACATATACTCATGGACTCATGACTTTTCCTTTTATTTAATTTTTAGTTACATGTTCAAACTGAGAAAACTGTTATGAGCTCAGGCACTACCCAGTGAATATTTTGAAGCAAGGCTGGTGATCATTAGTTTTCTGTGATTGCAGTTAGTAACAAAAGGTGAAAAGATAATTAGAAGTGACAATTCTGAGGCAAAGAATATAAACTGAGGGCTAATGAGCAGGTTATTTTGCAAGCATCCATCTCCTCTTAAGAGCTTTATTTCCCACTCTGTCAGGACATTTTTCCCTAATCTTTCTTCCTTAAGTTTGGTGCTTTCTATAGCTCCTCCCTTCATCCTCACCACTCATTTTCTCCATAACTCTACCAAAAATGACCTCAAATCATTATGATCAGATGTCTCCTTATTACTCTGCTTGTTCACTTCTTCTGCTCATTTCTTATTACAATTGACTTACCTTGACTTGCTGTGAGCACATCTTTTCTTGGGTTTCCCCCTTCCTCAGAGCTCCCATCTTAAGCAGAGTCTCTTTTCTGTCTATGAAATCCAAGATCAGATTTACAAACAAACCTCCTCAATTATCCCTTTGCTTCTTCAATTCACAACTGAGGCACATTTGCTAAAATTTGAGGATAACAACATAATATTTTTTTGTCATTTTTGTTGTAATTAAAAAAATAATGCAGAAATCCAAACTAAAGGGCTAAAGAGATGAAAGGGGACAAAGAATGAGAACTTGAGGCAGAATCCCAGCTGAAACAAATCTGTCTCATCACCCAAAGTGGATTGACACCAATTTTAAGCAGCTGAAGGTCTGCTCCGAGGTTGCTTTAGTATGCTTTGATTAAAAATGAGACATCAATAAAACTGGAAAACAAAGAACAGTAGCTCAAACTGGGCTGGATCTGGAGAAAGGGAACTATCTGCCTTATTATATAGATGTTATACTTTGACAAAATGTGACAACTACACCTTTTCATTTCCCCAGTGGGCCTCCAGGAGACTTAAGATTTAGTGTCCTGTAGAACACTTTAAACTTGTGGAACTTCTTATAGTTTCTTATGAGTCCTGGAGGCTGTGAAAGAGATTACAATGCTTTATATTAACTTCCCTCAGCTTGCTAGAGATAAGCCAGTGGCCTGATACCAAAGTCTTCCCCTTGTCAGCGATCTGCAGAAGAGCTACGTCTGAAACTACAAGTCCTTTCCCTCCAAGTCAAAAAATGAGGCCTTTGCAACAGCAGCTCCACATTTTTTTCAGAGCCCTGCCAGATTCCAGGCCAAAAGTGTCAGCATTGCCACGGCTTCTGCTCTTGTGCAGCCATCAGTTTAAAATGTGCAGTTTCCATGCACATCTGTGCTGGGCTCAGTGAAATTTCAATCCCCAGGACAGCCGAGGCATGGGGAGATCAAGTCTGCTTACTCTGTTTCAAAGTCAGGTTCACTGAAAAATAAGAAGTAAAAAGGAGAGACTCGTGAGACAGAGCAAACAACAAAACGTTCTTGCATTTTCCCCAACCTTCCTTTTTCCCCACCTGACAGGATCTGGTAAAATCAATTGGAATATTTTGTTGTGAGGTAGTGAATGTAATATTACCTGCACATCATTCTGCTGTCCTCAGAGGAAAGTACATGTGATTTTTGATATCTGAGCACACACTGTAAACAGATTCAGATCTCCCCAATGTTCCTCAGAGGAGACAATTTGTTGTGAGTCATCTGAGCAAGGGAGGTTGTGCGTCTGCTACACATTGTGCTCTCTCCGTTTCCCAGTCTCAGCTAAAGAAGGAATATTAACATGTACTTCTTGAACCCATTTTCTAGAGACTCACCTGGAGCCTGGGGAATCCTTCACAAGTCAGAATGAGGTGCTTTGAGCAATTTACTAACTGCTCCTAAGTGATCTATGAGCATTGAAACAATGCTGATTTCCCCATATCCAAATGCCAAAGATCAGTCCTGACGTATTTATTTTCCTTGTCATGATACCTCTCAAAATTATGATGTTCTGGGAAGAAGAAACATCACCAGATGCTCTTGATTGGTGCAATGAACCACCCACAACGTCTGCTCTTCTCAAGATTCTTAAAGCAGCACCAGACTGGAGAGAGCTGGGCCCACTTTAGCTCCTTGATTCGTGGAATTTCTGAGAGGTTTTATACCTGCAGTGGAGACAAAATAGGGGTGTCTGTCCCTGTGCAACAAAGTCCCCAAAGGATTAATTACCACTGCCTATTTTTAACTCCAAAAAATCGCAGTTTTGGTAAATCCTTTCCATAAATTAGAAGTTTCATACTTTACACATGTGGGAAAATTTAGTTCTGGGTGGTTTCTTACGCTCCTATCTGAGGAAATTTAAGGCCTTGCATTAGTCTCTTAGGCTAAGGATTTCCTTTTTGAGGAAGTGGGAAGTGGGTGAGAAACATCTTGAGCTGGAAGACCACAAGAGAAACGCAACACCGTGGAAGTATGGAAGGAATCCAGAAGAAGTCCTGGGTTGTGAGGCTATGAGCTGGCCCTGCTGTTGTCTTAGGATAAAGTGCTCCAAAGAAATAGGGCAAACAAGTTGGGGTTTTTGCATTAAGTCACTTCTAAGAGTGTTTACAGTGTCTCACGTGGAGGACAATATCTACCTGGGCCAGCAGAGATCAAGGCTGCTTTTTATCTAGAGCTTGTAGACAGTTTATATTCTGCAATAGAACCTCTGCCATGCAAAAGTTACTCTGAAGTTTCTCCCTTTTTCTCTTTCTCATGCCATGTAGAAAAATGTAAGGATTTGCTGAGCATCCATAGCACAGATCGGATCAAAGAATATTTTTTTTTGGTCCAGCTAAGGAAGACAAATTGCAAGGCCACAGGCTGAATTTCCTGGGGGCTTTCAGTATCAAACTCTTCCATATAGTACTGCCAGCTTGAATGTTAAGATCCTAGAAATTCAGCCAACACGTTAGGTGACTACTTGGTCTGGAATCAGGTCAAAATCTTTTGGAAGTTCAAGTGGCCCTTTTTTATTGCCTGTTTTTATATTTTCTCATGTATCTAAAATTTTTCAGTCCAAGAAAATGATTCCGTTTGAAATATTGCAAGAGATGTTCAGTTCCTGTGAGGTTTTCAAAATTATTTTGGATTGGGGTTGGAACTTAATGCTCTTTAAGGACCCTTCCAAGCCAAACCATTCTATGATTATGATTCTGTGATCTGCAGTGCATTCACCCAGACATGCATCAGATAAGCTTTACAATTTGAATGTCTACCAGCTTATCACAAATACATCTTTTTACACCCGTACTCAGATCTTTGCATGTGAAAATAGGAAAAATAAACACACAGATGAGGCAAAACTCTGCACATACACATGCAAACAGTTACTTGCATGTTGCCAGATGTAAATCCAAAGTACATCATTCAGACAAATAATGTGTCAGTCATAAATCCTGTTTGCAAATTTTCATCACATTAATAAAATGGAATATTTGAGTCACTTTACTTTTCAGTGACCATTAGACCTTGAGGAATGTTACCCTATGTGTGTATGTGAGTGTGGGCACACGGACATACAGCTAAGCACGTGTCTATACACAGACATGCATTTCTCTATTTTGCTCTCCAGCCTTTTCTTGGGGTATTTTTTATGCCTATTTACCAATTCCTCCAGCCTGCTTTCTTTCCTCCTCAGCCCACTGAGAACTTCAGCTTCAATTGTATAAGAGACACAATGTGATTTACAGTGTTAAGAGATTTTAAACAATACATTTAATGCCACTAGGGGCCTGAAGAAACATCCTGAAGCAACAGGCTATCTCTCCCTAGGCTTAAAAATTAAGATTCACTGGAGTATGAAGGTCAGTGAGAGACTAAGGAAAGGGCAAATGGTCTGGTATGATTACACCATGTCTGAACCAAGCTGGCTTTCCCAACAAAAATGTGTCAAGCAATACAGACAACTTATAGATATGAATTCCTTCTCTGTGCTTCTGCCAGTGCTATATTTGAAGAATGCTGCCAAAGAGTTTATTCCCAAACCCTGTGTTTTGTATTAAGTAACAGGATTTAATAACAACTGTTTATATTTTCATGGCATCAGAAAAAAATGTAACAATGACCTATGGAAAAATCCTCTTTCTCAAGCTCAAATTTTAACATATCCTGAAACACAGAAACTCAACCTCAAGTGTTGCTGCCAACCCAAAAGAAAAGGTCCATCTGTGGTTCCTCCTGCTCTTCTCCAGGACTGTGCATCCAGCCTGTGGCTCCTTCCTTGATGGTCTTTTTTCTCAGGACAGTTCACAAGCACGCAGAAGACCAGAGCAGCCAGCAGTGGTCATTTCTGTATGTTTTGGTTCAGTGTAACAAATCTAAGAGGCCAACCCACATGATTAAAAGCAATTAGAGGTCAGATCAATTGAACTCAAAGCTGCCATGGAAGGTTTTGACTGATGAGAAGAGACAGCTCCATTTGGGACATCTGATGAGCTTACTGTCCCAGATGTCCATCTTACCTCTCCTTCCACAGCTTTGTGAGCTATGGAGCCAATCAGCTCCTAAACCACTGAAGTTTAGCACACACTGTTTGAAAACCATCTGAAATGGGTGATGATTTACCATAAAATGCTATGCTGTGTCAGGGCCTGACTGACAAGCAGTATAAATATCTTTGCAGAAGAGGCACGGCTGGAGGCAGCGGCCTCATCAAACGTCCCAAGCAAAGTCATTTTGCCAATCAAAGCCTTTGTAAACAGACCTACAGAACAGGATTTCAGCATATGAAGCACACTGCTGTCGAGAGGTATGACAAGGCCTCCAAAATCATGCAGTTTTTCTTCAAAATATGGCTAAGTGGGATGCAAGGGGGATGTATCTGTTGTGCTGACTCCTGTCAGAGTTTCAGTCTAAGGGGTCTGTCCTTTACCAGGGAGATCTGGTCAGAGATAACACGCCACCCAACAAAGCCATCTGAGCATTCCTCAGAGCCTTTCTGCAAAGGGACAGAAATTAAAGCAAGACAATGAAAATAGTTCTTTCCCACTCTTTCACTGCTTTCCCCTTCACTGGGCACATCACTCTTGACTCAATTATGTAATAACAGCAACAATAGAAATAAGGGGTTGGGGAAAAAAGACATATCTTATATTTTTTTGCAAGAAAAACAATTCTATCATAATATTAGCCACATGCGGTCCAGTGTTAGCTACCAGACCCTGAAAAAGAGGAAAAAAGACATAAATAGGAAGGTTAACACAGTTCTGGCTGGGTGGGGAAATGAGAAGGCCAAATGTACATTAGTCGAAGAAAGAAAAATAATATCCCAGAAAATGAATAAGAGATAACTATCCTCAGAATAATACTATATAAATACATTTGCTGTAGGTCACATAAAAGATTCATGGCACACACATGTACAGGTCAAATTACCTTTAAATATTAAATTTCTTTCCAGTGAGGAAGAATTTCAGATTTATGCTGTTTTCATAAAGAAAAAGGATGCGCCCCATGCATTATTATTTGCTGACAAATGATAGCTTTGGGTTTGCCTGCAAAATACACGTTACAAGCTGTCTTCTTCATGATTAAAAAAAGAGGAGTGAATCATCATGAAATTCATCTCTTCCCCAAGAATTTTCTTCTTTCTTTTGGCTCATTAAATCAATATTTTCCTATTGTAGATCTATAGAAGTTAGCATTGGAGAACACCTATTAGGCCACTAAAGTACTCCATTTCCCCGCTAATGTAATATTATTTTCCTGCACCACATTTTGGTCAGTCTGGCTTTTAAAAGATTCAGCAACAAGGTCACGCTGTTCCCTGGAGATGTGATTCCACCCACACCTCAATGTTCAGACATTTTCATATTAACAGGTCTAAGCAGGAATAACAGAACTGCAAAAAGTTACAATAAAAATAAGGTCTGAACTCTAAGCTCGGCGTGAAGTGGCCCAGAGCAGTACATCTATCCAACAACTGGTAGCAAACTATAACTACTGAATTTATGGTTCCAGATAGGCCTTTATCAGTTGAAAACAAATGTGCTATTATCTCTTGGCTCTTTGATGGTCCTTGTGGAACGAGCTGTGACTCTTCCAGATGGAGAGATCTTCAGAGCATGCAACCAGCTTCTCAAAGACGGCCCCAAAAACTGAGCCCAACCCTTGGTCAGAGTCAAACAACTCATTCACTTAAAATATGTCTAAGAGTACAAGCTAATAATAAAAATATCTTCCAAGCACATTATAATACCTATCTAAAAATATTTGGAGTGCCTTTAATAATATACAAATAGTCTTAATTGCACTGTGATTCTCTGCTTAATGGAGGAGAAATTGGTTCTCCTTCCAAACTGGCTAAGCCTGGGGAAGCTCAGCTTTTGCTTTCAATGTGGCTCAGTGACACTAGGACCAGGAGGGACATCAGAAGGTGTTTCCAGGCCTTGGCTCACTTTCAGGATGAAACAGGTGATAAATGGTATTGCCAAATTCTGGAAGATATCGACCATTTATCTCTCTGGTTCTAATGGCATGAGCTTAGCGGAAGAATAAAACCATCTCTGCTGTTATTTTCTCCACCTAGAGAGTTTAAGAGATTTTTTTCCTTTCCATATCTACTCAAAATAATTGCATGGACCTGTTCTCTTTTAGAGCTCTGAGTGATAGGGCTCTGGTGGATTTAGCAATGGTGAACTCCACCATTCCCCTTTCTGCCTCTAGTAGTTAGAACCAATATTTCTGACTGCAAAGTGATTGTCCATTGTCAATGAATCTTCTTTGCAGCCTGTCTGGCAGGGTCTAGGGCAAACCTCCTCCCTAGCCTATGCTATGTACCAAAAAAACCCTTCCTGGCAAGTGATTTCATTGAGTCTTTAGCCACTGGTGTGCAAAGGTGGTGGCAAGACCCCCCTCTGGCTCACCACATTCCTGGTGGCATCACTCTGCTGAAGGCAGTACCAATCCAACCAGCATTATTTCCTTAGGCTTAATTTCAATCATGGGTTGTCCATCATTTGCAATTAAAACCCTGTTGAGACTTCTTGAATAGGACTTTTTATACTGATTTAAACCAACAGAAATAACAAATACATTGAAGCATACCACTCCAGACAGGAATTGTGAGACATGGGAGCTTAAAATTCACAGCCCTCAAGCCGTCATTAGACAAATAAAACTCAGTGGGTGGAGAGACCCATGGAAGGCAAGTACAAAAGAGGCGTGTTACACACGGGTGTAAATTTGTTTTCCTTTCACTGCAAGTGAACGCTCAGGGGAAAGTGTTTGCAGCATGAGTCCAGCTCTAATTTCAGTAATTCCCACAGCTTCTTCTGAGGGCAGGAAAGCCATTCTTTCCATTCATGGCATTGACTTTTTGTTGCCTCCATGCTCCAGCCAGTCCTGCAGACCATCTGGCAGAAGTGAACCAGCTAACCTCATTTTCCGAAGCACACACCTCACCCCCTTGCTCCAGCCGCTGTCCCTCTGCCTAAGGACACAGACACAGGAGATTTCTTTCTCTTTTCTCTTTCTTTTCTTTTCTCAGTGGTGACGCTTTAAGAGGGATAGCGTCTGTCTTTCTCACCACAGCCCCTTGATCTCGGTGCGCTCTCTTTTCCCTTTCTTTACCCCCACCCCTCTCCCCGCCTGCTTTGTGTTTTATCTCTGCCTGTAAAGTTGTGTGCTTATGGATAGAGAAGTCACCACACAAACAGGATAGAATTTACCACAATGGCTGTTTTGTTCATATACATTTCACTGTCTGTCTCTTGCCGGAGCATGGCTATCATCTTCTACTCACAATATCCCTGGGTAAATGATAAAGTCAACTCTGGAGTAAAGCTAGACGTTTTATCAGCATGTTCAAACTATCCCCTTACAGCTCTGTACTTGCCAACTGCACATCCTTTTCCTACACAAAGACTCAATGCACATTAAAAAGGCACTTATTGAAGGTGGTGTTTGTTTGCAGAGAGGGTGTGGATCCTGATCGCTATGGCAGTCACTCTCCATGTTTTTTCTCTCATCACCCACAGAAAACTGGGTGACGCAGTTATGCTCTCTGACAAGTTCTTGGCTCAAGTCTGAGGTTACTTTGCTCCTTGCCAGGTCATTCTTCTTCATTCCTCTCGTGATGCTAACTGATGGATTTCCCCTAAGCTGACGACAGAGTTGATCTAATGCCTCGCTGCAGGAGAAAGTCACCGCAGACACAAAATAAAAGATTGGAAGCTCTGAGATCTCTGTTGGCTGGTATCCTGAAGCCACAAGAAATTGATAACGGGGGACCCTAATATTCTATCCATACGTCAACAGGCAAGAGGGTGATAAACCTCCAAAAGTCTTTCCCGCTCTCAAATTTGGCGATCACATTAATGCTGTGAAAAAATCCCTTAATAAAACAATTGCACCCCCGTCTCACCAGGCTAGGATTAGCAGCCATCTGTATTGATAAAGTTTGACCTGTAACAAAAAGTAGAGTTGTGAAGCAAAGGTGGTCCTTAAGTTCATTTATTTCTCTCTACAACATCAACAGCAGTTAAGGTTAGTCGGTTTGGATGCAACTGCAGTACTTTGCCCAGAAATGCTCTTATGTTTGTCTCTCCAAAGTTGGGATCTGAGAGGATTTCTCACCAACTTAATTCTCTTTTGAGTACAGTATCCCTTTCTCTCCATCCTTTTCCTTGTGTGCCTTTAAAAGAAAGAGCCTTTGCAGAAGAACTGCTCTGTGTTCTGAGTTTATATAGCAGTTACTGCAACAGGACCCTAATCCTGGCCGGATGTTTAAGAGATTAGGAAGAGGAGGAGGATGCCTGTTTATACAGAAGGCTTTCTCTTGTTAGTCAAATAAAGAGAAATTTTCCTATTGGTTTAATTCTTAACTGTTTTGACCTCTCACATTAGGGTTAAATTTGCCCCTTTGTTCTATTGCAAAGTAAGACACTGTGAGAAGAGATGAGCCAACTACTTAATTTAGTTTCATAGGGCTTGGTGCAAAGGTTTTCGTTGCTCACAGTTTCCTGCTTCCTACATCCCAAGCTAATTCCACTTCAAGCCCAATGGGAGCTTAGCACCTGAATGAATATAATGTCTCAGAAGTCAAATAAATAAGAAGACAAGAATGAAAGATTGAATTTAAAGGGAATGAAAAACATTTTTCCTTGTCTGAGGATGTGAACCCTTCCAGTTTTGCCTGAACTTAATATTATTGAGCAGAAAAAGAATGCACTGTAATGATTGCTTATCTCTCTCTTTTCTCTATTTCCCTCGAACGGTGGTTGGGAGTTTTCATTTCCTATGTCATTTATAATGTGCTGAGTTTTGTATTTTTGTTTTTGTTTGGCACGTGCGTTGTGAAAAGAAGGCCTGTTACAGATTGCATCACTCTTTTTCATCTCAACCAGAATTAATGATAAAACCACCATTTCTCCTTAGAGTGCACCATATTCTGATCAGGGCTGGATGAACTGAATAAATATATATGAACTATAAAGCTCTTTAACACTTGGTCACAGATCTGAATCCAGCCTATATCAACAGTAAGCTTAGGCAAAATAATGTCTCTAATTTTGAAGGCATGCACGCAGTGAGAAACTACTCCTAAAATGTTTATTTTATGGTAATTTCAGCAAAAAGACTGTGTCATAAATACAGCCTTCGAGGTCAGGGTTATGACACGCTGGCTAACATATGTGTTGGATGTGCTCAAAAGTACGTGCCCTGTTCTGTTCAGTATCTATCAGTGTCCGTCTGGAATCGCAGAAATTATCACAATTTTTCTTTTTTTTTCATCCTGGTCCTAATCCAATTCCCATCAATGTCCTATTAACCCCTTGCTGTGACAGTGACCGGGATGTTGAACTCTCCCCAAATTTGTCCCAGTGAAAATTTTTATTCTTCATTTAGCATTTTATCCTCAAGCCAAACCAGCTCTTGTCTAAAATCCTGCAATTTGTAACAGTAACATTTATAAGAACCTTTTCTACTGCATCATCTTTTTAACACATATAACAAATGCTGTACCATAATTGTCTGACCGTCCCAGGTCATTCCTCCTGGGGACATTAGAAAAAGTTTAGATTTAAGATCCACACTGAAGTGTTTCCATCAAAGCAACATGAAAGGTTTCTGCAATGTTAGATGCTGCTCTGCCTCTGCCTTGCCTAAGAAGTGGCTTTAAGACCACTAAGCAGCTGAACACATCTGGCTTCAGTCACCTAAGCTTGCAGGTCACTGGATTGCTCTTTCTGTTGTCTTTCGCCGTAAGGATTTTTCCCAACCAGATCGAAAGCTTTTAAGTAGCTGTATGTTTGTGCCAAACACTAATTGAATGAAAGGGAAAGATGTGAGCCAGATGCAACAGGCTAAATTCCCTCTAGAAGTTAATGGAGTTGCTTCAAATTTAAACCAATGAATCTCTGATGAGGATCAGTCCCAAGAACCAACAAGACACATTGAAAAATTGATAACATCCTTGTCTGAAGTTAGAGAAGGAGCAGGAGAATGTAAGAAAAATATGATACAGGTCAATCAACTTTTGATTAAAGATACCTATTTCTTATTACAAGCAACACTTTGTATTCCTCAGTTCTGCTAATGAGTGGAGGATTCTACGGGAGTCAATTTATGTATTTTGTTAGATGTATTTTGCTTGTCTTTTATCTGTGGTTTTTTTTAATATCAGCAAATTGACAATTATGCCCCTACATAGCATCTTATGAATCCATGTTTATTGGTTATCTTCCTCACTGTCAGCAGGTACATGGATCACTTCTTAAGGATACATTTCATGGGAAGGCAGCACGCAGAAACAGCGAGGGCTCAGTGAGAGAAACAAGAAAACATGTGGACTTGAAATACTGGAGAGATTTCATCAACATTATGATCAAAGTTAAATCTGTAAAGAAATAATCTCCACAGTGGTTGCTATTTTCCTATGGTGTTCCCAAATTGAAGGAGGAGCCCATTTGAATGCATAACATAAATTTGTGAATAAAAGTATAAAAAAATACATGGATTTGAGCAGGAGGATGTCCCGTGCTTAGGAAGGACTGCTATTTTATGTTTCTCTTCTGATTTCAAAGCGGTTCTAACATGAGCTGAAACTTCAAAATAAACTTTTATTATGAGTCAAAACAAAACATTTCATCTGTGTAACATCAGAGTATTCATTCCACAGTGATCTTTTAAACTTCCGAGAATTGCACAATAAATACTGAATTTTGTGTCATAAAAGTCACTTGAAATGAAAAAAAATCCATGCTTTAGTATAGACACATGATATTTCAACATTACTGAAACACTTCATTGCATTTTTTTTACAAAATCGAATGTCATTAGAAAGGACATTTTGCTCTAAAATAGGTGATTTTCTTAAAAGCTGCATTTCGACCCTCCAAAATCATTCAACAAAATTTCTAGCTGAATTGAAATCAGCTTTTCTCCTTCTGAGAAAAGTGGAAGTGGAGGCTCTGAGTAAAAACCTGACCACCCATGAGAGGTTTGCTGTTGACTTCAATACAGCCCAGATTTCCCCCATGGAATTCGACGGCGTCGTGAAATTTAGAAGTACTGGCTCCACACTATTCAATGGCAGCAAGAGATTAAAGAGGAGTTACACAGGATGGAGATAGTAGAATGTAATGTATATGGTTCAGATTTAGTACATATCACAGAATAGGCCACAGAGGTGAAAGGGGAGCTGGGCAGGAATTCCAGCTGAACTAGCTCACTTGTCCCTAATCCCTGCTATCTGATGAACTGCCCTTGGCAAGGACCACAGTAGTACAAAAGTTATGCCAGTGTTCAAGTGTCAAAGGTGATAGAAAGCTAAAAATCACTTTGCATCAGATGGCTGTAATAGATTTCCAAAGTTTGTCCTGGATCAGTTTCCCCAGCCATTGAAGAAACAAAAGTAGAGCTCCCCTTCCGTGCGTATCAGCACTAATTCCTGTATATCATTTCTGAAAGGCTTCAGCTGCGAGACTCGTTTTGTCCATCAGCTTGGCTCAGAGGTGTGTCAACAGGGGAATATGAAGAGACCAGACTTAAAAACACTGTCTGGCTTGGAAATGAAAGGGAGGGAGGAAGAGGGGGACCGGGGATGGGGGTGTTTGACAAAAGCACCAAAAAAAAAAAGAAAGACAAAGGACATTCTTTTGCATTTATGAGAGTAAACTAGATTCCTCTGGTCTGACAGATGAGCATAACTGTAGGTCTACCTACAGACTTTGATAAGCACTTAAATGTAAACAGAAAGGATCAATTTGCATTTTCCTTTCTGTTGCCAAACGCAATGCATCATTTTACAATTGCCATTAAGGATTATTCCTATCCTAACACAGCGTCTTACACAGTTTGTGCCCGTCGTTTGTTTTCTACCCTGGCAGAACATCTCAGGCTGCTGGCAGTTTCGCACTGATGTTGTCTTTGTCCTGTTTTAATTTTCTGGAGTGTGCTCTTTCCAAAAAGGGGGGTTTTTAATCCTGAAAACTGTCTTCCATGAAAGCATGTCACTCATCACCTCCTTGTGCACTTATTTAAGTGCTGATGGTCTCATCTCCCGTGCACAAACTCACTCCATTTCTGGGTGACAAGGCTCATAAAGCTACTTTTGATCTTATTGGAGTGTAACCTGGAGAATATCTTGGAGTCCACTTATTTCATGATCAACATTTAAATTAGGAAATTATTTTCTGACCTATGCCCTCCCTCCCCTCTTCCT
>VZTA01004880.1:13211-135314 GCA_013398855.1 Mohoua ochrocephala
TCTTTTTTTTTTTTTTATAATTCCAGAGAAAGGGAAACAAGCCACAAGCATTCATTAAGCAAACAGCTGTGGACTAGAGGAGATCAGAAGTTCAGTCTGGAAACCATGTGTGCTTCTCATGTTACAATAATTGGGAAAGTATGATCAATGGCAGGTATGGAAACACGACAGTCTTAGGTGTGCTGAAAAAACCAAAGAGTTTATCCAAATCCTGCTCAGAATAATAGATCCACTCTGAGATCTACTGATCACTGCTTGACAGCCCAGAGAGCGCAAACAGCAGCATGTGAAGCTGCTCAAGTGCTGACAGAATCCCCTCCCCTCAAAAATATATTTATACAGAACACAACGCAAACGTCAATTAAAAAGATTGTGTTTAGCCACCGCATTTTGTTTTGTTCTCAGCCTGTGATGTAATCTGTTCAGCTGTTAGCTGTTCCCTGCGTTAGGGACCTATGTATCATCCCAGCAATCAATGTGTCTCCGAGAGTTGCGCTTCCCGGGAATTACCTGAGCCAGGAAACTTCACAAGTTCTTGCTCCTCTGCACAACAAAGTCTTGCTGCCTCATAATGCCATGGAGCAGTTTAACATGTGAATCACTTGACTGGTGCCCACAAATCAAAATCACATGTCAGCATGTAAAGCATTCAGCTGTCTTCATGTGTTGAATGGAAAAAAGCCTTCTTTATGTCACAAATTTTTTTATTCATTTGAAGCACCAAAGACTTCGACTTGCTATCTCCACAACAAATTATCCTAAATCAGCTTAAGCTATCTGGTCCATATATCACTTAATATTCTTTAGGTGGCTTGACTAAGAAAGGACTTTTGGTTTTAGGTTGCATCCTTACACCATGGCCGTGTTCCAGGGTTCATCAGGTGAGCTGCGGGACAATCCTGACAACATTCTTCATCTCAGAGCTGAAATTGGCAGCACTGCAGATACTTTGCCATTGTTATTATCTTGTTATAGCATTATGCTGAATTGGAGGAATATCTGTTAAAAAAAAAAAAATCTCATTTTCCACTCAGTCATTGACCTCCCTGTTGAGAACCCACACATGCACTCATAAAACCAAATTATATTATTAAAATACATCTGGACTAAGAACTTGGATTAAGACTGATGACCAGGCTTTCACAGGCTCCCCAGCTGACTTTGGCAGTACACTCCAATCACAACTGGCCAAAATTGGCTTCACTCCAATGCTCAAAGGTTTTATTCCTTAAGATGATTTTTTTTAAGAGTAAGTTCTCCACCTGTTCTCATCCTAAGAGGAAAACTGATTAAAAGTGGATCTTTTATCTTCCCGTTCTCTTTCTGTGAAACGGTTTCCCACGAGGAGGATAGGAAGAGACAGTTTCAGTGCTTACCCTCATTATCAGACTCAGAAATACTTATTTTCATGTAACCATCATGTGTGACTGCTCTGATCGGTGTAAATATTTCTACAGCACTTTAGTCATGGACCTTGATCACTTCTACACCGAGTTCAGGACAGACCCAATCCTGGGAATAGGTCACTCCCTGCTCCAGATTGGCTAGAACAACTCTGGAAATTACTTAAGAACTACAAAATGATTACGCCTTGAATGAAATTAATGTATGCTGGTTTTCTTTGCCTTTTTCCTTTCCCTTTTTCTTTTATTTACAGCCATCCTTTCATTGTAAACAAGGTCATCCTAAAATTACAGATACAGTCAAACATATGCTTTGGGGGTTTAGCGGTAACCCTGTACAGTCAGTCTTTTTATAGGGAAACCCTAAAATTAAAAAGGATTTTGTCAAGTCCAGAGGCCTTCCCAATGTATTTCCACAGAGCAAAAAGCCTTCTCTGGTGAATGAGCACCCTGTTATAGTGAGCAATCATTTGGCAGCATAGGTTATTTTAATGGACACATCACTTTAAACGGAGCCTTCACCATCTGTTCTGCCCTCTAATTACAGATGCAAAAAGAACATAATTCACAATTGCATCATAAAAAAGTAAGATATAAGTGATTTAAATGCATGTGTATGTTCTTTATTCAATGCAGCATGCAGCTGTTATGTTGTTTTCATGTTTCAGACACAAATCAGGATGAAAATGGCTCTCCTTTGATAGAGAGAATTCCCTCACACAGGGTATTTTGTGTTCAGCAAGCAAGAATTCGCTAAGAGAAAAATCCCTACTTTTACGCATAAAAACCAAGCACGGACTCTGTAAAAAGAAGATGGAATTTATATCCCTCAGCCAGTGGATGCACAGGGCTCTGAGACAGCCTGTTCACAGCTACTCCCCTGGAGCACTGGCATCGAGAGCAGCAAGCAATACTCCACCAGGCTAATCCAGAGGGTGGCCAAGTCGTGGAGGGGTTAATCCATTGCTATCTGCAGGTCAGAATGCACACACATACAGAGAACTTATTTTTTCAAATTTTCTTTTTTTTTTATTCCTTTGGTGTCACAACAGCATCTTTCTCCCTGCATCATCACGCCTGCTTCCCAGTTTGGCTTATTTTAATTCCCTGGAGAACGTAACCTTGTGTTTGACCTATAACCCAACATTTCGGTCCCCTTGAGCACCTTGCTGCAGGGCAGGAGTCATGGCAAGGCCCTCCCTCCAGCCCATTTTACCGGGCTGGGTTTCAGCCTAATAGAAGATTTCACAGTAGCTGCACAGTATATAGCTCAAAAAGAGAAATTGGAGAGTTCCTGCTGAGTAGGAATTCATCCATCAGCAGCAGCAAAAGGCAGGAATATGCAAGCAAATAATCCATTCTTAAACTTAAATGATGTCATAAAATGAAAGAAATGCCAATTATTCTCAAGTGAGTCAAGATAGTTAAAGTGAAACCTTTTATTGGACTAACAAATGGGTTAGAAATGAAGCACACAAGCTTTCAGGACGAAAATGTATTTTCTTCAGGTGTTGGCAGCTTTTAAATTGAGCTATGGTCCAATCCAAGTTTTTCTTAAGGATCAATATGACTCCAGACATTTTATTCTTTCTTCTTTTTTTTTCAGTCTTTTTGATCCAATAAGTTTTCTTTAAAGATGGCCGTTATTTTTTATCTACTTAGAAAAAAATCCAGTTTCAAATGAACAATATTTTATTTTTTCACAGGCCCATAAAATTAGGATGTTTTTCTTTGCAGCTTCAACAGGAAAGCCAGTTTTAACAGAACATTATTCTCTGTGTAGTACTTCTTAAAATATAAAAAAAAAAAAAAAACTTCTCATTTCAAGTTGGAGATTCTTCTTTTAGAGCTTTGCTTGTCTTGATACAAGAAGTTAATAATATCTTGATTTAGCTACCCATTTAAATAAGCATCTAACTTTAAACACAGAGCAGTCTTGGATTATTTCAGGAAAACTACTCTGTGCTTAAAGTTAGAAGCATGCTTAAATGTGTATTGTCAATACACGTTACCATCTCAACTTAGTTGACTCCAGAACTTGTTTCCAACTCCCTTTCATTGCTGGGGAGAATGAACTAAAAGCCAGAAGGCCTTAATAGCTTCTATGGCTTCTCTTTCCCAGACTGAGCAGTCAGTGGTCCTACCAGAGTCAAGTTTTATTAGATGACGGAGACTATTGCATAAGGTGAATGTGAGGAATATTTTTGTCTCACCATCTGTAAAAAAAAGCAATACAAATGTTATCACCTTTCTTTGAAATGACCTGAACTCTGCAAATTTTAAGGAAATTCCACATGAAGCCTTCAAAAGTATCTTTTTGTAGGTAAGGTGAATGAAAAAAAATGAAATTGCGAAATTCCCATTAGCTATTTTTTGTCTTTCCCTTTGCAGTCAGTTTATAAGGTGGTCAAAATATTTCATCATTCAAAATCCTCATCAGAAGTAATTAGCTTTTTCTTTTTTTTTTTTTTTTTTAATCCCTCAAATATTTTCTGTTCCTCATCTGTGTGCTGCAGATGTCAGCTCTGGGAGAACTCATGTGTGGTGGGGATCTGGCTGCAGTGAAGGACGGGACACTCCCAGCTATCCTACGCAAGGCGTTGGACCACTCTCCCCATATGTCATGGTGTTACAACCACTGTAGTCAATTCCACTTGATGGCTGAGCATATAATATGAAGTAAAAGAAAATTGGTTAGGTATGTTGGACCTCAGACAGTTAAGACTTAAATGTAAGTCAGAAAACTTCAAAATCAATGAGACTTTTTACAAGGCAACAATTCAGGGAAAGAGTTCACAGTGCCAAGACAGCTGCGTACTGGGAAGAATCCTAGCTGCTTCTTTGGACTAAAGCAAATACTGGAAATAATGCAATGAAGCAACTCCTTAAAATGAAAAATTACAGTAAAACATCCTTAAAATAACAGAAGGCTCTGCCAGCAGTTCCAGGCTTGGTATTGGTAGAGTGCAAGATGCTGCATTTCTTCTGAGTAAGCCATTACTGTCAATTCCCAAGAAAAAAAGTATTGACCAGTGTTGGACTTTTCCAGTGTCATAATGTTCAGCCAACATAAACAGTTCTGATCGAGTCATTACTTGTCTCCTTTCCAAGACAGTTTTCCAACGTATGCTAATTTGTTTAGAGAAAAGAATTGTATGGAGGAGGATGCCTATTTAAGCTCGGTATCAGTGATTTTCCCCAGGCAAACAGAAGGAAAATCTTGATAGCAGAAACTTGCAATGTTTTAAATAGCTCCTATAGAAAGACTGGCTCTGGAAGGGATATCAAAAGGCTATTTTTTGGGCCGAAATGAGCTGGTTTTGACCTGGGTTTGGGACCGCAGCAGGGAGTGGGAGAAAGGAGACACATCTTCATGTTCTTCAGTCTGCTTGTTCATTCTTGGGGGAATCTGTCACACCCCTAGGGATGCTCTGATCCCAGCCAGCTGGAACAGTCTTACAACAAGTCCTGCCAGCCCCGACTGTGAGAATGTCCTGAGCCTTTTTCAGCCATGCTCTCAGCCCTCCACTTTTCACAGGGCAAGGAAAAGATGGCACAGACCCAGCTCTCCTAGTTTTATATTGCACAAAGACACCTCTGTGAGAGAGGACTCTTGTTTTGGCTGCTTGGGACCATTTTACTCTGCTTGAAGGAGGGGTCTGCCCAAGTTCTTCAATTTTGCTACTGAACATTTCTTAAACTGTTGAAAAATAACACAACAATAGCATTTGGAGAGCAGGGAGAGAAGAAGGGCGAAAGCAAGTAAACCCTTCCTATCCTGGCTATGATTTAGAGCTGAGGATCTCTCTGCACATTAGGCAGCACATCCCCACAGGGGTTGTAGAGACAAGTTAGGTGAGGATGAAAGGAAGATCATATCACCAACTTTCTGTACATGCTTCTGTGCAGATCAGATAATCCTGTCGTGCTAAAGGATTGCCCCTTCCAAGGGGCTGACTCCAGTTGTGTGGGGGAAACGTGCACTCGGTGAGGCAGGGATCTCTGCACCCACCCCCCTCAACGTGACTGAAGGAAAAGAGGTGCATTAAGGCCCCTAAATGATTCAATGCCTCCCCCCCACCTCACAGACATAATCTTTACGCTGCTCTAATTCCAGCACCTACTTGGCCCTCAGCCCAGTGAAAGGCTCGACCTCTTTCCAGACCTCAGACATGCATTTACATACACTGCAATGTGTCTGTGTACGTTAGAAGACCTGCTGTATAATTTTAGTGCCTTTCCTTTCAGTGAGGTCATGGAAGTACGGGCACCCTGGAAAAAAAAAAATGAAATGCTAAGTATAAGGAGATGGAGTCAGATTTTTAAAGATACTTACATAGGTGCCAGCTGGTTTTCTAAGCTGCTTTAGCCCCTAATTTCAGCTGACTTCAAACAGCTTTGAAAATCAGACTTTAGTAGCCTGAGTTGATTTTGCTGACTGTGAAATAAATCTCAATTGATTTCTGGAAGTGTGAGTGAGCAAAGAACACCCTCAGCAGCCTTTGACTTCAGATGATGCTCAGTGCCCCAGAAATTAGGTCACTCGGTGCTCAGGAAGATCACTGAAAAATGCAGGCACAGAAAGAAGTGGGTAGTGTTTGCTGGGGTGACTTGGGAAAGCAAGAAGTTAGTCCCTGGCCAAATTGGCCAGGACTGTTCCCAAGGGACAGGTTCTGTCCCATCAGAGTCAATTGGACTTTGTCATTGGCTCCTTGGGGTTAGCACTTTTGCCCAGGACTGTTTTTGCTGCCAGACAGTTGTCAAATCCCCTGGGCATTTTTTTTTTTTTTCTATTGAAATGCATAACACAGTGATGGGGTACTCGGTTATAACATTTGCAGAGGACAAAGCTGAGGCCAAAAAAGCCTCTTTTCCTGCCTATCCCTCATATCTTACAGAACTGAATTTATTTTTCAAATGCATGATTTCTCATCTTCTGTTTGGTTTCCAAGTCCTGAGGGCTGATAGAACTCAAAACAGCCTGAGAGAACTTGCCTGTCTTTATTTTCTTAGATTTGCCGACAACTTATTAAACAGACACAAACCCCACTCTTTAAGCATACAAGGCAGCCTTTCAAGTCAGTCCAAGATCACAGGTCAACGAAAAGCCAAGAAACTCGACTAGGCAACAAGGCCTGAAAAACTAAAAATATTGTTACCTCAGAAAATGGAAGTAATCATAGTCAGGAGGGACCTTTTCTTGAGGCTTTCTTCCCACATACTTCTGTACAAAAAACAGCTACAGGTGCTCCTCGCTTTTGACTTTTTGCACCGGGGAGATGCCTAGCTCAGATTGAACCAGTCTGACTTAAATACCGAAAGCAATCTAGCATAGATCGTTGGCCAGATTATTTTGTTTCTCCACAGCCCTCATGTCCCAGGTCTAACATTTATTTTTCTTCCAAGTGTAGGATTCCCCTTAATACATTTTTAATTAGCTCATTCATCCTCTGTGGTGCTGTTACCACCAGTCCACCGCAGAGAAGGAAAGGGAAGGGTCAAGCTGGACACATACGAATGACTTGGGATGTTCTGCTCATTGTTGAAGGGGTGAGTCACTGTACAGGAGGACACACACACATCCAAAAGGGCATTCCACAGCCACTGAGCGCAATACCAGACAGAGAATATCCTAAACGGTTGAACCTGGCTATGGCCTACCAAGTTCAGATATGAACAGAAGCCTCCCCATTTCTAAATTTCCTCCATTGCTGCCTGCAGTGGTAAAGATGCTACTATTTAAAACCTGCTTCCACCATATATTTTGATTCTATCTATTTTTCCAGGGGAAATGCTTATGGTTCTGGTTACAAGACAACAAAGGAACTAATGAATGACCATTTTGCAAGGCAATTGCTTGCAGACACATTCTCACAAGCTTTTCTCCAGGAAATTGCCACAGAAAATTCAAGCCTTCTTCCTGGTGTGGATCTTGTGGGAGTATTTAATTTTTTAAGAGGTGGTGGAGTTTTAATTCATACATTTTTCAGTTTCTTTCCAAGCTTTTCAGGCCATTTCCAGCTTTCCCACGAGAAAGAGAAGAAAGCCACCATAACAAAGCAGGAAAAAATTACAGCCCACCTCGTTGCTGGGGAAGAGGTACCAGGGCTTGGGTTTCATCTCTCCTCCCTCTGCCCTCTACTACCTCTAGCCTGTCCCCACCCCCAGGGGAAGGAAGGTGGTTCTAGCTGCTCGAGGTAATAAAGTAAGGCCTGGGAGGAAATGTTGTCTTTTGGGAAAAGGCAAAATTGTGTGACTGCATTAAAGTCAACACTATTTATCTTCACCTCTTGTCCTACGGGACGACAAAGGGACACAACTGTTAGACCCAACCCCTCTGTGCAGCTGCAATGCAAAGAGGGCAGGGACTGGTACTTTCAAGTGTCAGACCTTTTGTGCCCAACTACTAGTTTATGAGGCTGATGTCAAGCATCTCACTCAATGAAGTCTTTGTCCTAGGTGTATAGGGCAGGACAGTGGAAAAACTACCCTGTCTTATATCCCAGGCTCATCCATCTTCTGCTCACCCGGTTGCTCCATTTTTTTTTTTTTTTAGGCTACCCGTTGCATTGCTAGTAAGGATTCCCCCCTCCTGGGTTAATGTACTGGAAAATTGCTCTGCATGTTTATGTGGGGGTCCCTTCCAACTGAAAGAGAAAAGGAAAGAGGAAAAAAGACTATTTGGAAAGAAGAATATTTTTCCCACTGAACTCACAGGGCAGACCCCAGCTTGTGGGTTCTGACCCTGATTAAGAGAATTTCAATGACCTGCTAGGAGGTTTATTGTGAAGTTTGGCAGAATGCACTTCCGAATGAAATTTTTTATTATTTATAATCACAAAGGTGGACTTGAATGGTCTACATTCCTCTCCTTCACCAGTCCACTCACTTCGAGACCCCAACTTTAAACTACCACAGATCACCTAGATCCAGTCTACTTCAGTTCTCCTCCAGCTCCTGGACCTCAGCCAGGTTCTCTGTTTTGAACCAGTCCTTGTTGTGTTTTCTTGGGGTTTTTTTTCTCTTTTATACATTTAAAACTGGGTTGCACAATACCAATTTAACTGTTGTTGACTTTGGACTCAAGGATAGGGCAACACAAGTGACAGCACGATATGAGATAACTTGTAGCTGCCGCCGGATAAAAATAGCCAAAATATACGCCTACAAACAAAAAGTTTCCAGGGTTGAGGCTGTTTTTAGCTGAAATTAAACTTCACGTGGTCTCTGGGGTTTGAGCTGAGACTAACTTTGGACACAAGTGAAATACCACAAATGTCACAAACAGGGTCCGTAAACAAGCTGAAAATCAACAATCCTATTTTCCCAGGTCCAGAAATGCAGCCACTTGCTGCATGTTCATAGATACGGTCATGGATTGAACCTCATAAGTGACTGGGATAAAGCCAGGTACTAAAAGGAACTTCCTAATGCATTGAAAATGCTCAATCCCATTGTTAGTGCTCAGGTGCTTTTCTGTTCCCTTTAAATGGGGTAGTATTTTTTGTCCCTTGCTCAATGACATAAACATAACAATAAAATCCTTCATCTAAGTCTGCCTCCCCAAAGCTCTGGTACTGGGAAAAACATCCACAACTGCTTATTTATCCTTATTTCAGCAACAGTGTGTCCTGCTGCCTAAGAACCAACCTCTTTTTAGTTAGTGGGGAAAAAAAAAGGAGACTTTTGTAAGTAAAAGGTCTTTAGAACACCTTTCTCTTGTTCCATACAGTTGGAAGAAGATCTTTCCAGTTCTGGGATTATAGTTCATAAAGTGATGTCATTTCTGGTTATTGATTCTCAAAAGAGAAATTCAAATACAGCCGTGAGGGGGCATTAACTCCTCCTGTATACAATAAGGAATCTCCATACACGGGGTGTTTTGGTCACAAAATCTACCCCAGAAGTTAAAGCGAGGCCCTACCCTTTCTGTAAGCTTCTGGTTACATCTTGGCATTTGCTTTTTCATTACTAAATATAGGTGCAGGCAGGGACCAGGGGCTTGCTCCAGATGTTTATGACTGACAGTGTGCCCAGACCAGGGGGTGGACTGAGCCTCACCTCCCAGAGCAAGGGCTTCCACCCTTCCTAGTCTCCTTTTTAGGAGTCAAGTGACGTCAAACACCTCGTGACCTCCCACCCTGGCCAAACCGTTGGCATGGTTGACCTGTTTATTTGGGTAGAGCAGAAAAGAATTTTGGCAAAACTGACAAACCAGGCTCAGATAAGGGGAAACCTTCAAGTCAAACACAAACATTAATATGAACACCCCTAATCTCCTGGTTTGTCCCCTTCCGTAGGCAAAGGTCAGGAGCATTTGGTCCCCACAGACCCTTAACAAGCAGATGTTACTGTAACATGCCCAGGGAATCAAGCATAAATACGACCCCTGACCCCAGTTGTCAGCTGATCCGCTGAGACTCTTAGAAATATACTCTTAACTTTTATAAATTCCCACTTTTTCCCACCGTCCCACTCCATTCTTTCCCTCCCCTCTCCCTTGTGTCTCCCAGACCCGTAGCTGCTGAGCGGCGCTTGCACAGTTGCTCACGGCCTGACCCCTCTCTTCACCCGGGTCAAAGGCCCGAGACCCAGGGCACGGCTCTTTTCTTGCCAAAGGCCAGCTGATGAATCATTCCCAACTTGAAGGGAACAGAGGAGAGGGGAGGAGTTTGTCTCTCAAAAGGCCTTCAAACAACTGTGGCCTATATATCAGCATTTACACTATTCTGACACTCTCAAAAATTCACTTTCCTTTCTGGGAATGGCAACAAAAAGTGAAGGGGGAAGGGATGAAGGAGCAGAGAGGCACTCCCTGGACAGCCTCGGGAAATGCAGAGCCCGGTCCTGATGGCAGCAAAGGGGTCTCCCTTTGTGTGAAGGGGGATGCTAACACGAGCATCCTTCATTCCAAAAAATGCTCCTGTTAAACAGGAAAAATGTGGGAGGAAGGAAAAGGGAGTTTCTAAGTAAAGTTTGGGCAAGCTGCACCAGACAGACCAGGCCCTGTCAGACAGGGCAGCTTTGTCCAGAGGTGGGAGTTGTCGGTGTTTCTCAGTACTCAGGGGACAGCCCCTTCTCCTTCCTCTCAGCCTCATGCGGGGTTCAATTTTTCGCCTGCAACATCCAGCCTCTCTTCCTGCCAGATGATCCACTGCAGACCTGCAGAGCTCATCTGCAAAAAAACCTTTCGGTTCTGGACTGTGTCACACCATCCACCACAGAGGGACTCTCATTCTAAATGAGCTGCAGGAATCACAAAAACCAAACCCAGACACCTTCCAGCTCCACCGAGACGTTGCTTGGGTTTTCCAGCGTATCCACCTCGGCATGTGTGACTCAGGCCCACGAGCATCTGGAGACCGCAGGCCGAGGGATGCGGAACGGTCCCGAGATAATGTTTATTTTTGTTTGATTCCCTTCACCTTTATAAAATCGCAGAGACGTTTTTGGCCTCACACCAGGCTTTGATTTGAAGTGGGGATTTCCCTGCGTGGTTCGCATTCCCTCTGCGGACACTGTTAAACAGTAACTGCAGGGGATGACTTTTACCCCGGCTAACAGGATGCTTGGGCAGACGGGGCTGTGTTTCCACAGCACCTCGGCGATGACTGCCTTCCCAGCTGGCCTTTCTCTCACTCCCACCCAATTATTTGGTTCTAACATCACACGAAATAACATGGGTCTTCCTTTATTAGCACCAAAAAGATTTAAACTGTTAGTTTCCCTTCGTCAAAACTGGGTCCTAGCCCAAAGAGAGGGAAGGGGAATCTCCCTGCTCCCAGTGCAGTTTAGGAATTTGCTCAGCCTCATTTTCTCTTTTTACCTTAAATACATACCATTATTTTGTCTGCAGCTGTTCTTTTAGAAGTTTTTTTTGTGCAAGGTGATCACTTTCATAGTTTAGAAATGTTAAAATATTACATAGAGCACTATCCAGGTCTCTTTCCTGCAGAATTTTGGCTAGATGTATGTGTGTCAACAAGCTTCATTCTCCAGCACACATTTGATTGTCTCCTGACTGAGTTATGAATATGGTGTTATTTTGGATGGTACTTTCTGAAGTAAAATCCTCTATTTGTCTTGGGTCTCCTTGTTAAGGTGGATGCCATTAAAGTTTCCCAGTTCTTCATGGTAGAATCTGCAATTTACCCCACCCCATGAACTGGTTTTAATGGCTTACTGGGTATCGGTGGCAATATGGGGCTTGATAACAACAAGCCATCAGTTACTTACATCTGTCACAATCATTTCAAGACAGAAGAGCAAAATTTCATATTCATGTGGCAGAGGATTTGCCTCTTTCATTGTTTTTTTTATATTTCATAATTGATGCACATGTGTATTAGGGTAGGAAGTTCGAGAATGGATGTGATCTACACGCCTTGGAAAAAGAAAGGAGTTTAAAACTTAAAAGTATACATCAGTGTAGCTTGGTGGTGCATTCTATAAATCACAGTCTTGATTTAATAGTCTATCTAGTGTGGACAAGTAAGAAACATGGGATTGTTCACGCAAAGACATTGCATCCTGGTTCCAGAAAAGTCAGTGAGAATTTTGCCATTAACTTTAAATGGAACTAAGGCTTCACCTCAAAGCTTTTAATCAAAAAGTGTGAGCTAGCATGTTCAAACAATGCCTTCGGATCCTAGTCACGGCAGAGTCGAAGACTCTGGCAGGAAAGAAGGCTCTTATTCAGAAGCTTTTCATGCAATCTCCTGGTTACAGAGAGATGGCTGCAAGCCCCAGTTTTGACCTCCTGGGCTGCTGGTCATTCACAGTTTTTCCTCAGCAATACCCAGCCTTTTGGTTTATCCTGCAGTGGCCTTGCAATAAAAGAGCACATCTGCATGAACCAGCAGCTCAGTTACTGTCGTTATTCCTCCTTGGGACATAAAAAAATCTGTTCTCTGAGCCACCTCCCTACTTACGCAAAATTCAGCAACAAATGTCTTCTCTCTGCTACAAAGGTTTCGCTTACTGTGGGTGCCTCCACAAGAACTTAATTTAACCTGGACTCTCTTGATATACAAGCCCTGATGGTTATCCTTGAGATGACCCTATTTTGTCCAGGCAGGTGCCTATGCTTATCTGTAAACCATCTAATAAGAATCCCATCATCATGTACTAGATCAGCAAATGGTTTATACTTCAAATCTTCACCATTCATTGTAAATAAAGAAATAAAACAAGCATTTAGGGGAATACAGTAAGTAGACTAGGAGACTATTTGGTCTCGGCATGGTCAAAAATAATTTGTGTGCATAAACATCAGAAAGAGAATGAAAATCTCAGAGTTCAGTGGACTGGAGATTATTTTCTGGTAGTCTGACTTTGAAATCTCAGTAGAAATGAATTTTCTCAAGAGTCATTATCCCTCCAGGGACATTTTATCACTTTATAAAATCTTCAGATGATCCAGTAGCATGTGTTTTCCTGGGACTGGTTTAGTCTGTGCCGGGTCCAGCCCCTGATGTAATTTCCAAACTGCATACAGCCCTAATGGAGAGAGAATCCACAAAAGTACCCACAACATTTCCGCACACATAACTCGCAATTTAGATCAAGACAGGAAATGGTTTTTTCCATTCCATGTGTAAATATGACATTTTAAAAAGCTTTCCTATCCCAAGCCAAGACTAAAGGTTAAATAGCCAATATTTTTAGACACCAAAATTCCACACATTCACTAAGAAGAAGAGGATTTAATTCCTCTTCTAATTCTGTATTTTCTTTCGCATGAATTTTCCTTAACTTAACTTACATTGCAAACAAAACAACAGAGTTTGTTCCAGACAATGGAAGAAATCTTAGAAAGTATTGAAGTGGAGCAGTTTACCAGTTTCATCAATCCTTTTTTTTGAACAATTTGGCATCTCAGGGAAGGAGCACCGTTCTTTGGGAGAGGATTTGCTGACAAACTTCCTCTGATGACAAACCTTGTTTGCCTCCACTGCAGATACATTATTTAGGTTCAGAAATACTTCTGAGTACATTTGCTGCTGTATGCACATCTCTGAATAGCTACGAGCCTGTGGGGAACTCACGAGAAACAGGTACATTTGTCCTGGGTGACCCCCTGTGGCATGACACAAGGCAAAACGACAGCAAGTTGTGGGGGAAATGTCATTTGTGAGCACGGCCTGACTCCACAGATCTGCTCCTTCAGACAACGTGGTGTAAGGCACAACTTTGGGGATTGTCCCCAAGGCAGCGAACAGAGCGCAACAGATCCCCTCCGTATAATGATTTAAAACAGCTGAGATCCAGATCCTGTGGGCTCTCCCCACATCAAAAGTCAGTCTTTGGAAATCAGAATCTTCCCATCAGTGTAATTTCTTACCATAACATGGCTTCAAACTTGTTTCCTGCTTTTTTCTCTGTTACTTTTTGCAACACAGTCCCCAAGGTCTGATTTATTTATTTTGCCCAAATCTCATGCCTAGACCACTTCTATTAACTGAAAAACCATTAAATTAGATTGAACAAAGCTGCTAAGGAATGACAAACCTTTTTTTCCTACAGATTAAATAACACTTATGGGAAAATAAAAGCTGTGTGTACTTCAAGTTTCCAAATTTTTGCAGACTTCTGGAGTTTTCTGCCTCCACGTTTGCTTACTCTCTTTTAGACTTCTAACCTCAGTTACTAACACACTACACAAATAGCAGGAGTCAAGGTTGAGGGCAGAAGCCTAACAGGTGAAAGGTTGAATAACTTGAAAGTCAGAAAGTGCACTTTTCAAGAAGAAGTTTAACAGGTTTGGGGCTTCTCAAACACTCACAAGCTGTTGTTCTCTACTTACTTGGCCAGGTCAATGCTGACATTACGCTTTTGATGGTCACATGATTTTTCTTTCATTGGCTTTCTACACTGTCTGTCTAATTTCGTCCTTGCCCTTGTAAACCTTTATCTTTTTACTGAGGCATATCACTCTTCTCATTCCTGCCTTTACTGTTTGTCCTTCCCTTTTTTTTTTTTTTTTTTTTCTGTTTGCTTTTTTGGGGTTTCGTTTTTTCCCCTCTTTTTGCTTTTGACTTTCATATATGTGTGAATGCTAAAAGACCAAGTATTAGGGGTTATGTAGTACCTGCAATACTGGTGCCACTGTTCACCTGTGCTGGGAGAAGCTACGCTAAGGCAGAGCATACTGAATTTTAAAATCTGTTCTGAGTCCTTGAAAAAAAAATCTTCCCTTAGCTTCATAATTTAGATAGTTTTTGCATCTGATGGCAGTAGAAAAAATAAAGTGAATTTTCCCAGTTTGGATATGTTAACTGTGAGAAAATGGTATAACTTTCTGTCTAAACAAGGAGCTGTTTTGTCCTCTGTATGGCTCTGTCTTTGTTGTTGTGTTTCTTTTTATTTGTTAACAAAATGGAAAAAAATTTAATTCCAGCTATAAAGAGTAGATAAACTTCTGAATTATTTCTATATCTATTACAGATACTGCATCTGACCTAGTTAATTGTTTAGGAATTTTTTATTCAATGTCATGAATGTTAGGGAATTGCACAAAAAATACCTGAATTCAGATAGAGTTAAGGTAGCAGCAGCAAAAATAAAGTTTCCCAGATACATGAGAAAATTGGGAAAAGCTGGTTCCGTGTATATCAGCAGGATTGGCACAGGTATTGTGTCTCCCAGGACCAGGACTATTATCTGTTGAAGTCCTTTGCCAGAAAGGAAGGAATGGTGAAGCAGTAGTGACTGAAGACAGACAGATACTGAGGCAAGGTTGCTTGCAGTTGCTTTCAATTCCAAGCTATCCAAGGAAAATTTCCATGTGCAGGCCTCCCTCTCCCATTTTGTTTTCCCCTATGGCATGCTCATTGCCTAGCAATCATATTTCAACTCCTGTGAGGAATAGAGACAGTCTGGTCATTGTTACCGGAAGCAAATGGTGTTTAGAGCTAATGACCAAATCAAAAAGCTCCTACGTGAGATCCAGAGCTTATTCCCAGGAAGAAACTAGCAAGAGACCAAATGGACACACGAGGCCAAGCACACCCTGTGCCTGACCTCTGGAAAACTGTCAGGGAACGTCAAATACAAAGAATGCCAAGCATCTAGCAAACAGTCACTGAAGCCTCAGCTCACTCGCAGTGAATGCCCACAGGAATTTCAATCCTGCCTTTGCTAAAAAGCCAGTTCGGACCCTGTTGCAGGAAAGGTGGGTCCCTTCCATCTGAAAAGTGGATGAGGTGCTTTGCTGAGAGGGCCTCATGGATTGTAGGGATCACCATCCTGTCCTAGGCCGAAGCTCAAGTTGCCATCTGGGAAATCTCAGTGCACTTGAGAAAGATAATTTTTTTTTTTCCCCTGGAATTAATTGCTAGTTTTCTTTTTACAGTAGCTGGAAAGCAAACATTCACAGACCAAGGAAACGTCCTTGTGCCACAGAACAACATTACCACAGGGGAACAGCAGCTTAGGCTGTGCTTCCCTGTGTTCAGGATATGTACTTTGACCATAGGCCATTCATCATGCGTTCAGCTATTGCTGGTGGTTAGACCACAGACATCCAATTGCTCAGAATTAGCTCCATGACATTCTCTGGTTAAGTCAGTGCACATGGCAAAATACATCATATACTTATGGTTAGACTTTAAATGCGACTCTCAAAAAGTCCTTTCAGCAGGACTCTGTGGAGCTGTCTCCCACAGTCAGCCACCAGCTCGCCCTTTGAGCATGGTTGTTTCCAGTGTCTTTTTTCCTGGTCTGATAGAATTAGAAATGTAAGCACCTGGAACAATGAGAGGAGTAGGCTCGGCCCTGATGGAAATGTAAGGGCTGAGAGCTGCGATCATGTTACTGGACAGACAGCACATGTTGTTTTGACTGATCCTGGAGTGGAAAGGCCACATACAGTTACGTTACCAAAGGTCCACGTATATTTCAGCTATCTTTGACGCACCAGCAAATTCAAAGCTGGTCATTGCAAGCACCAGAAGCATCCTTCAAGGCTTTGGGAAATACCTCCATTACAGCAAAGACAGATGAATATAAAGCCGTGTTTTTATTAACCCTACAAACAAACACTACTGTGGTCATGGGGTATCTTCCAAATGTGCAGAGAAGGCAGTGCACTCACTTTGGAGCCACAGAGACCCCTCTGCATTGGCTGCAGTTGTTTCATGAGTAATAATCCCTCTCGTAACAGGGAAACTCTCATCCCAACACCTCTGTGTGGAACCACCCCAAGATGCGCTTTGTGCTCCAGGAAAACTGGTCTCCAGTCAGATGGTAGACTGAAGTTCAAGTTTGAAGTGTAATCACAGTTTGGTGAGGATCTGTGTGTGAAATTATAATTTTAAAAACCCGCAATGATACTAATATCCCCAGCACCCTGTAAGGAAATGAAATACAGCTCCTAAGATAAACTACGACTGTATGGAGCAAAAAGCAAAGGAGAGGGCATGGGATGGGCAAGAAATTAGAATACTTTAGTTTTCACATTCAGTTGATCTTAAAGACCTGATTCAGCTCTGGCAAAGGGAACTATATTCCCCCAAAACAAAAATTTGTCCAAATTTGTTTGGTTTGGGGTTTTTTAATTGCTTAAATGGCTAAAATTATCCCTTATGCTGCAAATGCCAAGACAAGCCATGTTCATGTATTTTCAATTTGACCCAAGTATAAATATTCATTGAACTGTCTCCTTTCTGTTAAGTGAAATTTCAGGTAAGTGAAATTACCTTGCCTCACAAAATTCCCTTACTTTCACAACACTAATTATAAGTAATTACTTGTGCTGTTCCTTTAAGAATAAGAACATTATCAGCCAGCCCACCTCAGGGAATAAATATGCATCTCGCTTTGATGAAATTTGCACACAATACAGGTCAGGTAGTTAATGAAGCCATAAACCATAATATGTCTGAGGCACTAAACATCACCTTATTCATTTGGCCTTGGTGTTTAAGAGAGCAAGAGATGTTTATTGCCATGAGACACCCTCCTCGCCTTTAGGATCACCATTCATAGCCAGCTCTTTGTAAATAAACATATAACCTTTGCAATGGTAATTTAAGACTGTGCAGTAAAGAAGATGCAGTGAGTGCATGGAGAGTGGAAGAGAAGATAAAAAACCTCATGAATAAAGTCGAAGGCTGCAGGCTAAGGTGTTTATTAAGTCCCAAGCTGTTTTTTTCCTCCACTTTTCCTCTCTACTGAAATAAAAACAATGATTGCTATGATGCTCTAAAATTAGAGCACATTTGTCGTTTTTAAAAGCAGCGAACAACTGAACTTCAACCGTGCAACAGCATAATAGGTGTAGAAAATAGATCTGCCCCAGGCCTAGCCTCTTCTGTTGTGTAATCAGCCAGTAAGAAAGCAGAAGATCGGACCAGATAATGTCAGTTTTCCACTTCAGAGTGGCAAAGGTATAAAAGGTATACATTAAAATGCATCAATGAAATGCTGCAGTCCATCAGACTGACTTCCCGGGACAGAGAGAGTTCACTTTCCAGCCATGGTGCCATGTCTTTAGCATGTGTCACAAAAAAAACCCCCCTACATTAAAATGAATAAAACCCTGAATCATAAAAAAGGCTTTGCATTTCAGCCCCGGGATGTCAAAGTGTTTTGCAAGGAGGCATGAATTAAACCTTCCAGTGTCCTGAAAGGTAGTGAAAGAAGATAACCCTGTCTGGTTTATGGTAAGGAAACCAACACATGGGGCCCTGACCAAGGGCACGTAGCAAGGTGAGACAGATAATAGTTAGATCTGATCTCTGCTCCTGTGCTTACTCCTTCTTTTTCTTACTCTGAAAAATGCTGTAATAGTTTTCTTAAAAATTCTCATAATTCTCATAAATCACTCTCCACTGCTTTTACAGCAGAAAAGGTCTCCATGCTCACACGTCAGAGAGGTTCAAAAAGTAATGCAAATCATCTGTTTTACCACCAAATCATGATGAAATCATGTGTCTCTAGGTCTTGCTAAACACTGCAAAGAACATGGGTGATCCTTTAACTTCACAAACAACAGAAATACACACCCCATAATTGCCTCGACTGAAACAGCGCATGCAAACACGGACATGCACGGTTTGTGACTCTTAATTACCTGTTACTATCTGTGGGGGAAGGGCTTTTTGATCCGTGGAGATGTTCAGCAGTGATGGTGTGAATTATTCAGTACAATCAACTTGTTGAATCGCAGCAGCTTTCAAGCAAACTTTATTTCAAGCAAGCTTTAGTTCACCCAATAATTCATTTGTGACAACTTTGAGAAACCTCAAGGCTGTTCTACTTGTCTGTGCTTGGCACAGGACCCTAAGCTGCCTCGAGAACCAGCCAATGGCAAATATCAGGAAGAGGATCTAATCCCTTTCCCCTTCCTCTATGTACACTGTGCTCAACGAGGTCTATCATCATTGTCACTTAACAGCTCATGAACCGGAGAATGCCACACCATGGGACAAGTCACTTATGCAGAAAAATCAATTACTAGTTTGCATTGGGATCACAGAGTAAATAGCTGAGGTATTCTGGTGAATATCATCTCATCCCTTTCAAATATTCACATGGTTTGGTACCACCAGAGGTCTTCTACACCCCGTTGCATCCAGAGCAGCCAGTGTCTGTGGGTTAGAGCATGAACCCGCCCTGCTGGGGCTGCCTGCTAACAAGGAAAGTGGATAGATCCAATAATAAACACGCTATAATGACATAATAAAAGTTTGGGAAATTGAAGGAGTCATGTTTCTCATTCAGAAGCAAACTTAAAATAAACTTGAAAGCCTGCAAACATCACAATTTTTGTCTGATGAAAAAGTCCCGACTGAACAGCCCAGTGAAATGACTTTGCAGGAGTATATGAAAGACATACCACAGGCAAATTGAGATACAAAGTTTGAGTTTTTGATCCCAGAGAGAGAGAATAATGTGTCCCTCAATTTATCCATGAACTCTGCAGCTGGCAGGGGCTGAGTTCTGTTAGTAATTACCATGAACAGATGAGGGAAGATTTTTTTTTTTTCCCTTTTATTTTGACCTGCAGTTAAAGAAAATTTGCTTGTTTTATTTTAGGTTTGAAAATGATGAGGCAGCATCAACCTGTGTTTCACCCCAGAGCTGTTGATTTTCCCCTGTCTTCTCCCCCTCCCTTCCTTTCTTCCTCCCCTCCACCCCCCAGCATCTTAATTTATTTCAGACTATGAGTGTGCAGATTCCCAATTTAGTGGGAACAGTTTGCTGCCAAGGCCCTTCGGGGGCTTTCTCTGCAGTTTATTTTCTTAACTACAAGCTTCAGGTTGTTTTGTGTGTGCGAATGGTGGGGAAGGAAGGAGGGGACTACATTCCTTCCTCCAAATTTACAACATGAAAAGTTTGGATTTGCTTTTAGCCAAGTAAGTTTTGTCCTTCCTTGTCCTGCTCTGCATTTTGTTGCTCTCTTCCTTCAGCAAAGGCCCAGCTGGCAGCCTGGGTGACTCACGGAGGAAAAGTATTAGACACATTTCTTGCTGAAATGATTATTTGCCTCTGCTCCCTCTTTTTCCCAGTGTGAAATAACTGCTTACAGAAGGGTGACAGGGACAACCCTGGGCTCGTGCCTGCTTTTGCACAGCTGCAGTGGGAATATCTTTTTTGAGATTTCCTCTTCTTCAAGGTGGGATACCATAGGAGCCCTGCCTGAATCCTTAGTAGGTGGGACCACAGGCGTACCTAAAGGAGCTGCTCTGGTACTGCCCAAACAACTTTGATTTTAGCAGCAAAACCAGCAAAATATCCATTTTCTTGAGCACCTGATGTGCCACCAAGCTATTGAACCTACTGACCTCTTTTTTTTTCCGAATGGGAATTTTGTCAGGGCGAAAATAACGATGAATTAGCCAGTCAGCCAGGATACCTGAACTACGTGGCTGGGGCAAGGGGTGACCCAGGCAAAGACCCCAAGTGCCCGGGTGGTCCCCACAGTGTCCCATGGCAGTGTCCCATGCTGCCAGAGCCTAGCCAGCAGCGGTGGCACCCAGCACGATCACCCCATTAACCCCAAGGATTTCCAAGGCGGAAATGCAAGAGGCCTTGCCTCGCTCCAAGTTTTAAAAAATGTTGGTTGCTGTTCAAATGGGAGTAAAGCCAAAAGGATAACAAAAACCAAACCTGTTTCCTGCAAACTGGGAAGCCTGTGTTGTAGCAGCTTGCTGCCTTCCAGCCGGGGGACAGATCTGGAGAGGGACAAAAGGTCCCCTTGGGTGATGGTCCCTGCTCAGAGTCGTTCCCTGCTCCAGCAAGCAAAGGAGAAAGCTCACACAGCCTTATCTCCTTGCATCACCTTCTCCAGAGCCCACCCCGACAGGAATAATTCTTGGATTTCCTCTATTTCTGGGATCCCCAGTGGACACCCCTTCCAAAAGGGGCCGTGGGAAAGGTGAAAAGTGAAGGAGCCTGTCACAATAACTGATAGAGCTCCAATGCCATAAGGGTATCAAACACTCAACCCAAACCCTGATCAATCCTTGGAGGAATACACATATATAATTTCAAGCTGTTGAACAGTCAGAAATGAAGAGTAAGCACAGGAAACCCCAGCACGTTATCAACAGTCTTTGAGCAATAATAATAGAAGGTTCATTTCATGGAGGAAATTATTTAATCCAAACTGTTCACTCAACTCCAAACACAGGACAGCAATATGAGAGGAATATGAAAGTAGCTTTATTTCTACAAAAAAAACAATCCCAAGCAGGTTTTCTTTAGGGAAAGCAAAGCTTCCCTCCCATTAGCCCACTTCCTGCAATTCCACAGTGCGATTGTGTGTTGGGAATATACCCAAATTTATTTTTATGCAGATTACAGTGGTCTCATATTTCCTTAATACAGTTTCATAGCTGATTTCCTTTGCCCATGTTAACCCAAAACTGTTGAACATATGCCTCACAACCAGCCATTGTCAGGCTCGGGTTAGCTTAGGGACTCTTCTTTTTCTGGTTTGTTGTAGAGGGGAGCTGGGGGTAGCAGTGGTTGCGGGAACTTTTCATTGTGCTGTTTCAACTGATGAGTTTTAAAGTTATATAGAGTATTCTCCACATTCCCAGAGATTTCCACACACGGCGATTTTTTACTTGTCCCTTTCCTCCTTTTCTTTCGTTACCACCCGGTGGTTGTCCAGTGCTTCAGGTGACTGCAAAGGATCTGCTTCATTCTTTTCATGGTTACAAATAAACAAAGAGTCAAACATAAAAAGGGTTTTCATAGGACTGATCAGAAGACATGGGCATCTGGTCACTGTGCCAGTCCAAACCATTCCTGGAGGAGCTACCTCCCTTACACAGGCTCGTGCAAGGAGTGGGAGAGGTGAACACAAACAGCAGCAAGATCTGTGTCTCCTGTGATAAACCAACTCTCCTTCAAACCCAACAGCATCGCCTCTCTCAGACTCAGTCTGCCACAAAACTGTGGCAATAGATCCTACATGATCTGCTCTCCATCACCTCAGGGGAAGAGCAATAAGAGAGGCTGTTTGGGAGGAAAGAGGAGACAGACAGCAGATCACACTGGGTAAGGGAAAATTCTAGCCCAGAAGAATGGGGGGACCAGATCAAACAAAGGAGAGGGAAAAAAAAAAAAAAGAAAAGAAACCCTCATGTGCCATCTGCAAGTCCTTTGTGGTCAAGTCATGGAACAGTGGGACACAAAACAGGAGATGAGAGAAAGAGATATTTCTGCATTTGTTCCCCTCCTTCTAGCGCAATGTATACTGGATCCGTTCACCCAGTTTTTCTAACTCAGGGAACAGATGGTGTCATATTTGAATATAAAATGAGTTTTCATTTGCTTTGCCATAAAAAATAAAAAAAAAAAAACAACACAAACAAACAAGAAAAAAAAGAGCTCACCCAAAAATGGTGCTATAGTTTTTTTTTACAGACCTGTGGTCTCAGTTACAAGCTGAGCTTATTTCAGTTCCCGGATCTAATTTGTGGTCTATTATGGTCCTTTTATGCCTGCAGATGTACAAAATGAAAAAAAGTCCCTTCTACAAATGGAAATACTTTTCTACTTAGACAATGTTCATGTTTTGGGGAAAAGTGAAAAACTGTTTAACCACATTTGGCAGCAAAATTCCAACTGTACAGGCACAGAGTTTGCTGTTGTTGCTCTGTGCTGTGTAGCTTTGAATTTGATTAGAATTCAAACCCACTCCTTTTTTAAGTTTCTGTTATGTTACTGGAAACAGCTTCCGAAATGAATACTTTTCTCATGGTCCCTCTTGTCAGGACCTGTGAGAAGGACTTAGAAAACACAAGAGAGAACCCCTTCCTACGGCAATCCCGGGACAAAGATGAAGAAGCTAGATTAAACAGCACAGGATTTATGAGATGGGTGTCTGTGGCTTCTGTTCTTCTTTTCTAAGGCATGAGTCTCATCCCTGCAGATTAAACCCTCCGGTTGTATGCCAGTGAGCCTTCCTAATGTCGTCATGGGAATCAGTGGAGTTAGACAGTCATAAAAGTAAGCTCATGCAGCAACAGAGGAAGCCAACAGGTCAGATGAACAATCAAGACCTTTTTCTGAGCCTATCTGCAGTCTTTCACTTGCATCACTTTTCCCCTGCTATGATGCTTATAAAAGTTTTGGGCTGCTTGCAGGTGCCAAAATATTCTCAGAATAAATTTGCGCTGAATTTGAGACAAGCTGACTGAAGACCTCTCCTGAGTCCCTTATTTTCTCAAATGCCACAATTACGATGTTATTGCAAGTAGAGCCTTTTTTTCCTCTTTAATTTACACTCTGCTGGCTTACATATTACCCTCCAGCACATCTATAAAAGACCTTGGCTGCTGAGGTGGGGCAGGAATTGAGTGGTTTAGGATTTGGTAAAGGGATTAAGGAGTCTTTCATTTCTAGGTCACTAGTTCAAGACTGTCATGACTGTAGGCTGTCTACTGACCTGTGTTAAATATATTGGTGGATGTCGCTTATTCCCTATCAAAAAATCACCACCACATTTGGCATTGATTTGACTTTATAACAGAGTAGGTTTGGTATGCATTAATCAGAAGTGGGAGCATGTTGGAAAGCTCAGATCAGGATGTGAAATCTCCCAAGGTTTGAGAATGGATGTGTTTGGGGTTTTGGTTTGACTTCTCCAAGCAAAAAGTCAAGCAGTGAAATGTGGGTTTCAAATTGTCTAGTAATTTAGAGTTGTTAAGAACCAAGTTCTACTTTTAATTTTAGCTCTGCTGTTTTCTTATGAAAAGCAGTTTCTTTCCCTACTTCCCACCTGTCAAACTGCGGAAAAGCTCACAGTAAAATACCTTTTTTCTTGTTTAGCTTCCAGAGATCCCTGAAGACAGAAAGAAAGGAAAACACAGAAATTAGGAGATTATTAATCTCTCAGTGGTAAAAGGGAACCGTTATCGCTTGTGGTATATTTTGGCTAAACATTGGAAGAAATACTGGAAATTTGAAGCTTTAAGTTCATCCAAATTAAAAAAGAGGGCTGTACTCCCGAACAAATTCAGACATTAGACTTTCAAATAGGTTTTCTGCAACACCTTAGCGGGGAAGCTCCCCTACTTTCTCTTTTTCTCATACAGACTCACACTCTTCAACGGGCTCTTTGACCTTAATGGGATGCTATTTGCTGATTTGGAGTCTCAGTCCCAGCAGTGAGTTCATAATAAGAGTCAGCTGAAGAAAGGCTCCTTCCCTACCTTCCAACAATTGCGCATTTTAAAGCATCAAGCTGCACATTGCTTCTGCCAGCTCTCACAAAGATGTCAAATTGAGTAAAAATTCAAAAAGCAGAAAGCTCATTGAAAGTAAACTCAGATAAAGTGTTAAAACGCAGCATTATCTCTGGTTGGGAGGCAGCTTTCATAAACGGCACCAAAAAACAATCAAATTAGAAGATAAATACAACCTGGAAACAGCAGGAGAAGTTATGCTGGACATAAATCTGCTTGTGATACTTTTCATTAAAACTGGATGTGATACAGGGCTCAATATGATATTTCCTTCATTCCCGTTCATTATGGGGATTACATTTGCGTATTCTGCTCCGTTGTAGGCCTGCACCATCAAGTCCAAGGGAGTTCAGATGCAGTTAGCCCAAAACAAAGGCTTAAAGGAGGCAGGCAAGCAGAAAATATTGGGGGAAGGGGAAAAAAAAAAAAAAAAAAAAAAAAAAAAAAAGGAGGGAGATTCCCAATTGCTTTTGTAAGCCTTCACTTCTCACAGCCTCCAGGATGCTGTGGTGACCACATGTTCCATACCTGACCATATTTTGATTTGGGACCTATTAGCTCTGAGGAATTTTCTTCTTTGAAGTTTGAGATTAAGCATAGGCCTGGTTTTGCTGCTTTGCCTGAGCTATTGCCTCTCCCCACAGTGTTTCTGGGCGCTGTCAATAGGTCTTTCTTTTTCCTTAATCTCCTCTTGTGACCAGGTGTGTCCAGAAGTTGAGTTTGCTCCTTTTCCCTCGTCTCACTATGGGCTTCAGCCCTCGGTGGACATGACCAGTCTCTGTTCTTACCCTTGAGCTCAGAGAGAAATCCCGAGGGGTGGCAGAGCCTCTCTGCCTGACTGTTGGGTGCTGGATGTCCATCAGCCCTTAGCTGCAATCAGCACGCTGTCTTCCCACTTAAATATTTCACTATGTGTCCAGAATAGCTAATTTATCAAACCAGCAGCAGCAGAAGGAAGAAAATTATTTTCTGGTGTTGTTGGGGCAAAGATCTCTATCTGTTTTCTCTACTGGGAGAGCATCAAAGATTCTGCCATTTTCCAAGTGATGCAGAAACCCAAACAAACCGCTCTTTCCCCTCTTTAGGCATGCTTGACTCCTGGTTTACTAACAGTGAGCACGCTGCAGTGGTGTGAGGGAAAGAAAGCAGGAATTCGGAGATGCTTCCTCGCTCTTGAGTTGGACGCTTCAAGCTACAGTTTTTCCTGATCTGCTTCTTCCAAAATCACCATGGCCAGCACTATCCTTGTTAGCTAGAGAAAGCTTAATTTTCAGCTTCAACAAATTAGTGATCCCCATGGAATTGGCTTAGCACGGAAAATTCCCATTCCACCCAATTATGACTGCAGAAGTAATAGTCATATGGATAGCTACGATACTTTACATGGTCCTGATTCTTTATTTTTCCAGGGTGAAATGGGGAGGTAGTTTGATGCTGCACCTAGTTTTGCCTTTGATCTACCAGGATCTGCACACCTTGGCCTGGCCGAGGTTTTGCCCTCATGGAAAGGACTGTAGGAATTCAGCAAACTGGATGGAGATATTTGCAGGTGATTGGGAAATGGGAAATTTATCTATTTTCTCAAAGAATTTGCTGACAGGCCAATTATTTCAGGATTGTGTGGTCTGGAGAGAAAGGAAGACATTTAACTGTTTATGGGAATCCTATTTCCCTTGTCTGAGGTGTCTTTGCTTCAAGAAGTGGTATCATCACGGCCTGGGGATATCTGCTTACAACTTTTGAAGGAGACCTTTAGTCATAATCTATCAAAGCTTTAAATGAACATGAAACCAAGGAGACAAAATGAATAACTCACCCTAATGGAATAGCAGATGGTAAGATCTCACAGCACATCGTGGTAGCGTTCCAGCATCCACTATATAATATTTCTTTTTCTGAGTGAGAATAGTGCTCATTCTTGTTGTTTAATGTCTACAAGGTCTAGTAGAGACTAAATCATGATAAGAACCACAGACGTTTTGGAAAGCCTGAAATTGGATAAGTGTCAGTCACTATCACCTCCATCAACCTTAACTTCCTTAGTCACAATGCAAACAGCTCTACGTAGTTTTATTTCATCATTTACTGAGATGGGGGAAAAAAATATATCCTAAACACTTCTGGACAGCAGCTGTGGGTGGAAAATAAATAGGATGGCGAAGCTTGTGAAGTGTGCAAGAAAAATAGAGCTAGTTAAACATGCCTGAAGATTGGGAATCCCAGGGCATTCATGTGCTTCGGCTCAGAAAAGGGAGGGATGCTGCATTTCACAACAGAAAGTCTTAAAAATAAAATAAAATAAAAATAATTGCTTTGGGGACCCAAGTTAAAATGCAGGTGTTTTGAGGGGAACATAAACATTTTTTCCTAAATGAGGCGTTGAGGGCTGGGAGAAGGGCAGTAAAATTAGTGGAATTACTGCCTGATTTTAACCAGATGATTGCTGCAGTTGGACACCAGCGCGGTTTCATTAGGGACTCTAATTTACAAGCCATTCGCCGCATTCCAGGGGAATGCAGCAACTCCCCCCGCCCCACGCTCCCAAAGAATGCCAGCACTGAGCTTTATGGCAGCAAAGCCTGACTACACGCTTGCTGGCTTTGGGGCTTGTTTTTGTCATTGTTGCCATTGTGGCTTGTTATTTTAAAGGCCAGCTCGGCTGTAGTGCTGCGGCCAAGCTTTTTTGGGAAGGGAGAAAGAGAGTCACAGTGCCTTAACCCGGGCAGGTAGTCCCAGGAATCTGTGTAAATCTCCACTGGCGTGGAAAACATATGGTCCTTCTACTAAAGAGCTGTCCTGATTTATACATAATGTGCAATCAGATATATTACATCATTTTGGCGTTAGATACTAGTATATTCCAGATATAAAATGACCCTTTTCCTGGCCTTCCATTAGATCCTAAATTGTCATTAAAGTACAGTCCTGAAAGCCTGAAGCAGGTGAGGTTTTGGCCTCATGTGACCTAGCTCAACATAAATTTGTCTGATCTTTATAGAGGCAAATGGCCTAATGAACACTGTGGATAGAGGAGATTTCCATGTAGCCAGCCCTTGGGATCTGGTATTGCTTTCAGAGGTATGAGATTTCTGCCTCAACCCACCTGGCAAAGCAGCAATAACTTCTTTTCTCTAACAAATAGCACAGCCCTCCTACATTCCTCCTGTTCACCCTGCTCAGCCATCTTCTGGGCATATCCACACAACCTTATATCCTTCCCGTGTATCCCCGAGTTTTACTCCTCTGCCACAGTGCAAGTCACCAAAGCCAAAGGAGAGTGATAGGAATTCTTTCCTTGTTTCATGGGTTCAGAGCCCTCTTTGTAGAGGATAAGCATCCTTTTGACATATCATTATTTTCTGGTTGCCTTCTATCCCTTCTCGCTGTTGTTTTTTTTACTGGATTTCACCTTTTCTGTCAAAAGCTTCAAAGGTTCCCTATTTTGTCCAATGAACTTCCTTCCCTGTGCTGCTTGCAATTTTCTTTTACATTTTCAATGCATCTGAGTTTCATTTTCCCCCAATGATTATTCTCTTGGCTAACCCGCTCCCCGCTTTTGGTAGGCTTGCTGAGGTCCAGCAGCCATGGTTAATGTTTGCCTGCTGTTAATCCTAACCCTCACACCTAAATTATGATTAAAATAGTGAACAGAATCCCAAAGTTGGCGGGAGTTTAGAGTCTGTCACCAAGTAGCTATAATACATGAATGCTTTATATTAAAACACACAAATGCAGGGAATGAGGTTTCCTTTCAGTTGTAATATTTATCTCCCATGTTTTGAGGGCAGCCATTCTGGTCTACCACTGCCACTCTGCTCCTGTCACATCTCAGAAATTCCGCTGGATTTGCTCAGATATCTATTTCAACGCAAAACCTCCTGTTTAAAACCCAAAACAAATATATTAAATAATGTCCTTCCCCTGAGGCAGGAATGAGCTGGCAGAGCAGGAACTGTGCCGACGAGGAGTAGCCTCACATACAAGAGAGGAAAAGAGCAAGTCCCCTTGCATTAATTCATTCTTCAGGATCTTGTGTCCTACTTGAGAACCTCTAGTGAAATACTGTGCAGGCCTCATCTTGAATAAATTTAAATTCCCCTGGTCTGCTTGAGTCATTTAAATTCCATCCCTGGAAGTGTCCAAGGCCAGGTTGGATGGGGCTTGGAACACCCTGGTCCAGTGGATTGTGTTTCTGCCTGTGGCAGGGGGGGTTCTATCTAGATGAGCTTTAAGGTCCCTTCCAAGCCAAAACATTTATGACTCTATGAAATTATTCTTCAGAGGATATTTTCACCTTTTGGGGTTTTTTTCAATTACATAAGGCTTGTGTTTGTGTAGGTAAAATTGAACACCTCAGCTCCCTTCCAAAGACACTTTGACTGAGAAGATGTGGTTTTCAGACTGCCTAAGAGCTGTTCTAATTATTCCCTTCAAATATGACTCACTGAATATTTGGGTAATTTTTTCTGTGCCAAAAAGCATTTGTGATTCAAGCCGGCATCCTGTCCGTGCCTTTGTTAACCATAAATATTTGCCAACAGCCTATATGATCAATTGGCAGCCTACAGCTGTTTGCAAATGCTTCTCTCAAGGAATATTTGGAGATCGCTCTTCTGGTCACTACCAGAATGTGAGGGAGTCACCTGAGCTGCCGGGTGATGATGTCAGTCCAGAACTGCCTGAAGCTCTATAAACTGTGTGATGACTTGTGGCAAGAAGTTAATGATGAAGAAAAAAACATTTCCTTTTCAGATTCCATTTTAAACTATTTGTGCTACTATGAATATGCACCAATTTGCAAAATGACTCAGTTTTGCAGGTGTCTGAACTGGTACAGCCTCCCAAACACCAACCATGTGCTTTCACCAAGGGCAAAAGTAACTTCTTCACTTTCTGATAGAAATCTGACCTGAACTGGTAGTTGTTTTCAAATGAATTCATTTCAGCACTGGACTTTATTTGCAAAGGTAGATGGGTTTGACCAGGCACCTTCCATTTTTCACTTTGTTACATCTGTAGACTTGCTGGAAATCTTTATGAATGAAAAATATTATTATGATAACTTATTGTGGTATAGCTCTGAGGTGGCAAAGGGCCTGACACACATCTTCCCGCAGTTTATAAAGCAGTTATTTAGACCATCAGACTATCAGATGAATTGTCATGAAGCCATTTTGATTTCTCTCATCTCACCCTTCGGAAGATAACAGACTTCATAACGTTGAAGACCTTTTATTTGCTTGGTTGATGCTACAGAGTCAGGATTCACTGCCCCATCAGGGCAGCTTCAAATGCTTCGTGACCCAAGTATTTTATTCTTCATTGACTTTCACTGGTATTTAGGCTTCTAACTCACCTGTTTTTATCAGCTTGTAAAACCAAAGAAACTACTCTTTAAGCGTGAAGAGTAAGCTCATCAGCTCTCTGTGTTAATCAATTTATAACAGTCTCTCTTTACTGCTAACAATGAACAATCTGGCATGAATTACTTTCCATTGCTATTCAGAGACCTTTCAGGACTTTACTTCTTGTTTTCTTAAGATCACCTTGTATAATTGAGGGCTAAAATGCAGGGCAATTTCTTCAGATCCCTCCCCAGTCTGCTTATCATCATCTCATGGATATGTGCAACTTCCATGGAAAAAAGTCAGACAAAAGAAGAAGCTGAATTTTTCCTAACACCAGAGTGAATCCAGGCAACTTCTGGAGATCAATTTTTTAAGTAATCATTCTGAGCAAAATTTGAAATGAGAAAATAAATACTTCATATAGCTAAAAATAAAACTTTGAAATTTTGCTGATTTAGTGAGGAAAACACTATTCTTTTGCATTATAATTCTCAAATATGAATAAAATTCAGTCTCTTTACCAAAAAACAAAAAAAAAAAAAAAAAGAAAAAGTATTTTTTCTTCCTTCAAGAATAAATATGTTTCTGGATGTTTGGACAACATGAAATCTGCATTGACAATGTCTTCTCCAAGACTGACTGATCTTGAAAGGTTCTTAGGATAAGATCACCTGCTTTATGAAAATGCTATTGACAGAGCTTCGTATAAGGTTAAAATCAAAGCATCATCACGGATGCAGAATATAGCACAAATCTTATGTCTCTTCATAATTTATATCAGTTTAATTGAAACTAGTGCCCTTTATGGATTTGTTTATTAGATGTATGATTAATAACTAGAGAAGTAGTAAGACTAGAATTGATACATAACGTATGTTTTTGTAATGTCACAATTAACATTATAAGAAAACTGCTTTTGCATAAGTCACTAAAAAAGTGATGTCCTCGCTGACAAAATGCAAAACTTTGTGAGACAGAGCAAGTCAGATGCCTGAGACAGCAGATTGATGCTGGTTGGAAGATCTTCTCCATCTCTGCTGAATGGTCCCGAGAAAGGTGAGGCAGAGCACAGGTATTGCACTCCAGTGCTCTGCAGTTGAAAGGGGATAAATGACTAATAGCTGTCTGAAAAGGCCAAAGTGTCATAAGCTCCTAAAAGCTCCAAAGATGTGTTTCAGCTTTTTTTTTTCCCTATAATTATCTCACTTCTAGGCTAAACTGAACAGGAAACCCACTTGGTTTTGTAAGAAATACTCCTGTTGTTTAAGAATGCAGATGTTGCTGAGACTCAGAAGGAAGTCTATGTCCATTTGGCCAGCTGTGTCCTAACGAGACATCCACAGACTCTTCATTGTAGCCTCAAAACTTAATCCAGACAGACAATGACTTAATGCTAGCTCTTGACACAACTGCACTATATAGAATAAGGCTAAGGCCATCAAAATAATTCTCATTTGAGAGCAAATGCAGCCTGAACCCAAGTTTGGGAGTCTGCTGAGTAAACACTACCAAAGGAGAAATAAACATGTTCTCTTGGCCTGAACTACCATAACTCTCTCAGCTGCAGAAAGAAAATACAGCACAAGAGAAAGAGGAATGTTTAGATATGACTTAGAGGACGGAAATTTTCTGTTCATGTTTAGGAGATCTCACAATATCTGACCACAGCCATGTGTGGTAGCTGAAGCCTACCCCTTACCCAAAAATATTTTCAGGCAGATGGAGAATGAGATTTCTGGGATGTGATTATCAAGAATAAAGCCACAGACCTGGATGAGCTAATGTTGTTCCAGATGCATTATCTTATAATCTCCATGAAGAGAGAAGGGAATATTGAATCCTCCCTTAAAGAGGTCTTTCAGCAGGCTTAATCTCCCCATTGCATGAGATGAAATTGCTGTCTAAAACTGGAGGGGATCTCTGCCTGAGTCCCTAGCAGAAGAAAAATCAGATCTGAAGGAACAGCAAACAGGGGAATGAATCACAATTTTCCATTCGTGTGCTGCGGCACAAAGATCCCTGGGTCCTTTCTCTGCTCTGTATTGTTCAGATTGATGGCCTATTATTTCACTTGTTGCTTATTCTTGTCCCAGACCACCTTTCCTCTTTCCCCAATTCCTTTTGTCTTGCATCAAACTATATGTCAGCGCCCAGCCCAAAGAGAACCCTCCAAAAACCTTCCTGGGACGGTATCTTCAAACAAAATCCTTATTTAGGCACTTAAGCCATTAGTGGAATGGTTATTTTTGAACAAAATTCACTTCAGAAATACTTGCAGAATGATTGTGACCCCTTTAAAGCCCCCTTGCTCTCCCTGGGAGGAGTGGCTGCATCGGGTGTGCTGCACTGGGCGCTGCAGCGGAGGCCAAACTGGGACTTTTGTCTGACCCACGGGCTGCTGAGCTCACTGATAAGGTGGCTGCTCTCCAAGGAGACATCCAAACTTCCAGGCAGGTCCCACAGGAATTGCAGGGTCAGCTTTTTTGCCACATACGGTGACCATTAGCTGAAAATGTCAGAGACCAAAGGTCACTGCAGTGCCCTGGCAGTATTTATATGCTTGAAAAGTACCTGGATGCCCTTGGGTATCCCAGTGTTACTGCTCCTATGTAAAACCAAGGATTTGCCTCTTTAAAACAAGATGTGTTTTCTCTTTCCTGTACATGTCACATACATGCTCTGCCTTCTAAAGAGTTATCTCATGTTTAAAATAATGTGATGGGGAGTAGAATTCTGCTCTCAATAAGCTGTAGGGGGAGAAAGCTGTAAAGCAAAGGATGCTCCTACCATTGTTTCTGCATTGTTAAAAGGTGAAAACCTCAGACAACAAGGAAATGAAAAAAAAAAAAAACCTAGGAGAAAGAAAAGAGACAGTTTTAAGGGCTTTTAAAATATCTAATGCTCTGGGATCTAAATTGGCAAGGATCCAAGCAGTGTCTTAAAGGGACAAGCACTTTATTATACTTTCTAATTCTTCCAAAGTCTGTCCGTAGGATATATGAGCTGGCTCTAATATGACTACTCTATTCTCATCCTCCAGTGGTATACTCTGGTCTCAGCTCATAAATTGAAAGTGGAAGATCAGTAAATCAGCATGGACTGTTTCAGAGGGACATTGTGAATTTCCACTCAAATCTTCTGGTTTATCTTAAATATTTCATCTTAATGTCACCTTTAGAAAAAAATCTTTCATTCAAGTAAGTTACAACATCCAGTTCTAAACTGATTACACTCCCCCGCTGACCTTCTGCGGAAAGGCCGCCACAGCAGTACAAATACCATGTTGGCAGCTCTCTGATACAGCTGAGGAAGGAGAAATTTTGGCCTGGTGGAGATCCTTAAAACCTTCCCAAGGCATGTTTTGGTGCACAAATAAGGTAGAAGGAGGTGCACGCTGCTGTAACACAGCACGTGCACCACCCCAGCTCTTGGCCAAGGCTGCTTTCCATTTCTGTGAGGGAGTCCCATGTCCTTTCCATCAGCATGACAACACACTGGAATTCATCATCATTTGCTGGGCCAAACTATTTTCTATTGGGTCACAAATTTCAGCAGTCTAAGCAAGGGGAGCTATTTTTTGAGGCAGGAGGGGCTGCTGTACAGAGAAGGATTAAATAAAGAAAGACACAGATGAATACTCTCAATGAGTCTCTCAGGTACAGCCTGGCTGAATCTCCTTACAATAATAATAGCAACTTCCTCCCCTGAGGAGGAGCACTTCCCCAAAAGCTTGAAGAAACACCTAGAAGGGAAAGATTTAACTGAAAAATTGTATCATGGAATGCACTGTAAATGTCATTCATTACAACCAATGCCAGTTGTACTGGGCAATAAACAATGGACCCCGAAAATACAATTTTTCTGTATTTTGCTTTTAAAATAATTGAGGAGTTACCTGAGAAATAAGTGCTGATAAAATTGTTCAGAAAGCTTGGGCCTGTCCTCTTTCTCCCCGCACCGGCCTTATTCTTTTTTTCTTCTGAATGAAGACAATTTTGTTTTTCAGGACTTTAAATGAAGCTGGGCGTTTCCATGGCTGCTTATTTATACAGAGCTATACACCACAGTTAATTCACCCTGACAAGAATGATGTTGAGCTTTCTTGCCATATGATCTTGTATTTAAGATCCTGTCAGTTCTGAGGACTCTAAATAAACCTTCTTTTAAATATTTAATACCCTTCAGTGATATATGCCTTTAGGCTCTGAGCCTGGTCCAACCATCAAAACTTAGAGTTTTCTATATTTCCCATCACCACAATCCTCTCATATAAATTAAATTTGCACTCCAAATTCTCTGGTGAATTTCAAGTTGTTTGCTTCTCATTTGCCATTCCCTCACATCTAGAAAGAAATAAAAATCTACTTGAGTTCCTCCTTCTAAGCTTAGGGCTTCTAAGCTCTTTGTATAATAAAAAGTCATCCCATCCCAAAAATAAATAGCCATAATATTTTGTGATAATGTCTCTGATGATGTGAATGATGCTCAGGTTCTCTACATCTTCCCTCTCTTTTATTAGGGACCTGCACGTGGAATGCTAAAAGAAAATAAAGAAAGGGTGATTTCTCCCTCTACTTCTTGGCCCAGTGACTTCCTCCCTTTTGTTTTGGTAACAACAGGAATAAGAAGAAACACAGGTGTTATGGGAAAGGTAGGGCTTGACCGAATCAACTAACAGCCTGTTACTCGGGGACCTCACCCGGGTCACTAAGAGAAGCATAAAGCTCTTGCTTTAAGTGAGCCTGATAGAGGTTTGGGCCTCTGCCTCCACGGCTATGCCAAGCTGGTTTCCATTTTGACCACAAGTTCCGCTGCAGGCCTGAAGAGATTTCCTTCTAATTAAATATATCAGGTAGTCACAGCCTCAAATCGATGCAGATCCTCATGCAGGCTTCTCAGCACTGTGAAGAAAAAGGGGGTTAAAGGAGTTGGTAGATCAGAGGTTTTCTCCTATCGTTCCTCTCCCAGCCAGCAGCTTCAACCATCAACACATTTCTCAGGGCATATAAAGACTGGATCCTTCCCAGATTTATTTGCTCCTCGGGGCTCGAAGTCCTGCAGAACCCGTCCTTTCTCTGTATCTCCCCATTTGCACTTCTGGATGTATCACACATGCACACACACCTCTGCTAGAAAATCTGAGAGAGACACAACAAAAGCCTGACCCAAGAATCCCAGATGTGCTCCAAATAGGAACCCAGGCGATCTGGACACCCTGTCACATGCTCCAGCCACGATCAATAGCAGAGGCAAAAGAGCACCAGCGAGAGCCTTCATCAAATGGAAACATAACTAAAACAAACAAAGTGTATGTCAGGTTCAGTTCAAGAGAGGTTCCTGGAAGCTCGCTCATAACAGCTAGGACAGAAATTCCAGCTCTTTGACAGGAACTGTCCCTAACTCTAAGTAAAAGTGTTTAGGCTTCACAGAACTCAGCAAAATTGCCTTTGAGTGTCAGCAGTGAACACTGTATATTCTTCTAAGACTTCACAGTACAACTGTCAGCTGTCTGTTTTCTTTCTGCTACATGTAGAGTTTATACAGACACTCCCAGAGGAGCCTTTAATTGCATGTCATGACAAGTCTCCCAACCTCTTTGCAGCTCTTCCACTTAACACGTAGTGTAAACTCACCCAATCTCCCTTCACTTTCTCCTTCCCAGATTTCTCTCCTGGAGCTCTGTGGAGGCCTGTGTTGAAGCTTCATTATGATGGAGTGGACCCAGTGGAGAACTCTATAAAAAGCATCCGACCCATTTATCAGGACAGATCTCTTTAGCAAGTCTATATAAACCTCCCGTGTTGAAGAGCCATAACCTGTGACTCAGAGACAAAACTAAAACCTGAATAACTAAGAGCAAGACTTGGGGCTTTTTTCCAATTTCCTATTCCTACAGGGTTTTTTTTATTGTGCAAGATAGTCACTAGATTTTACTAACGACAGCACTGGGCGATCCCGGCAGAGAGACAACATCATTATGGAGAGAGAGCTATGCAAACACAGAGACTGTCCCTGCCCCAGAGTTCTTATAATATAAATAGTAAAGACAGTGGGAGGGAAAAGAGAAGCACAGAGAGATGAAACGTGTTGCTCAAGAGGACACGACAGCTCAGTAGTCACTACAGAGTATTGCCTCTCGGGGTGAGTGTTTTTGTAGGAGGTCTGGCTTTGTGTTTGAAAAAAATAAGTCAAAGCAATTCTCACAGCAAAGATTGTAAAGTCTGGTTACACTTGTAAAGGGATTCTGTAGAACATCATGCCCCAGTGTGCCATATTATTCCCCTTTTGTGATTCTCAGAACAAATTTCCTCAATTTTCAAGTCTAAAGAGACTTTTTTTTTGCTGCTTCTGCCTTAAACCAGTATCCAAAAATTAAGGTGTGATAGTGAAACATTTATATTTAAAGCACGGTATGTTTTCACCAAATTCCTCCCCCACCCATTATGGCCATGGTTTAACTGCACATTTAAGCACATGTTTAACCACACGAGGAGTGCTACGCACATCAATGAAACTACCTGCACTTAAAATTAAGCACTTGTTTAAGGGCAAGATATAGAGAGACACGTAGTGGGATTTTAAAAACCCCTTGAGCATTCAGTGGGAGTTAGGTCCTTAATGTGCTTAAGAGACATTTGAAAATCCCACTGAGATGGTGTATCTGCAGCTGAATGCCTCTGGAAATCTGTCAGTGATGCTCAGAATGATACAGTGATTGATTGCAGTGACAATTACACCTCTAATGAAGTCCTGATTACACAGAGAATTTACAACAGATATGTCTAAAATTGGTGCAAGGATCGGCTCCTTTTTCTAAAGCACCATTTAGATCTCGATCCAAAATAGCTCTCGGGTGATGTGTGATTCTGTGAGCGACACGAGCAGCCAGCCAGCTTCTGGCTCGTTTATGTTTATTATTGCCCAGGCTTCATCTAACCAGGTATTTTTCACCCTAGATAGTGATCAAAGACCCCAGTCCTCTCCTCCCCACCCTACCTCGCCAAATCCGGCAGCAGAGGAATCTCCACGCTCCCTCTTGCTAGTTGATCCTGGACTTATCCCTAAAAGAGGAGCCGAAACACCCGGAGTCTGCAGCTCTGACAAAATCAGCACTCACCCAGCAACACATCCAAATGCCTGGGGACACTCAAAAGCTGAACAAACACCTCTAATGAAGTGATATAATTTTTGTAAGCTAATGAGAAGAAGGTGACCTGAGCCCACAGGTATGAACTCTAATGGACAACAAGCCGAGGAGATAAGCCCCCGCTTTCCACACGAGCTAACAGAGGTCACGCTGGCCAGGGTTTGAATCTTTCTGGCAAGCAGTTCGCTGCAGCTCTACACCTGGCTGGGTTTAATTTGTTATTTATGTCAGCTTTGCATATTTGTAAAGTTCAAGGGTTTATTGCCCTGGCCTGACCTTGCCAAGTCAGAGCTCACATGTGGTTCTCTAGTAGCAATTTCTTTCTAATAAACTTTACTTGAAAGAACATGTGTGATAGATTTTGTTGATGATTAAAAAGAATGGGGCTATGTTCATTGTTAGCCAAGCTGGTTTTGAAGTTTTGTTGGAAGTCACCTCTGTGCTCATTTTTTAAAAAATGTCCCCTTCCCCCTCACCCCTTTATTTTACTGCACACCCTAATTATGTTTCATGTTGAAGCATGTAGCATTGTTTGTGTCTATACAGTAAAGACAATTCCCCCATGTGCTTATTAAGATCATTAAATTAAAGAGCACTGTTCAGAATTGGTCTTTAATCAGAGCATGTACGAGCACCAAAACCCCGGGCACACACAGGAGCAGGAAAATGCAAGTCTCTGATGCACAAACATGTAAAAAGCATCTAATACCTGGCATATTCTCTGCCAGACCCAAAGATTGTTGCTTCTAATTTGCTTTGTTTTCCCCTATTAGCAAAGGAAACAAATACTTTCTGTCCCTACAGGCTGCGTAACAGGGTATGATCCTTTCTCCGTAGGAAGCAACACCAAATTCCCTTCAATTTCAAAGGGCTGGAAAATTCACTCCCTTATGCTCAGGAACAGATATGCCAGTGGTTCCCTGGGAAGTGGAATTTCTAAAACCTGTATTTGACCTTTCTGCAGGGTAGGTGCTCATGTGGCTAAAAGCACGGTTGTGCCTGTGTTGTTTTACCCCAGTGCTCCACTGTGAGCAGCTGGGTACCATGAAAGCTCCAGCACTGGAGGCATTTTGGGAACGGGACAAACTGCAGGCTTTGTGCTTCTGCCCACAGACCTATGTTTAATCCAGAGCTGCCCATCCCGCTGCCAAGGGTGGTTAGCGTTGTCCAAGTTTAAGAGTTATTATTGGTAGATTGACAGAAAACACAATTGCATAAATCTCATTTTCTTATAAAACCCGGCTGAAAGTGTTCCAACACTGCTAGTACATCCCGAAATCCTCACTTCTCCTGCTTTATTTTCCCACAGCTTGTCATGTTTTCAGCTCAGGACCTAATTTGGGACAGAGAGCACTGAAGGAAGTTTTCATCTGTGTATGACAGCAAGTTAACATGTGCTTCTGTGATTCCTGGAAGAGCACGTATGTACGAGTGCTTCCCTGAATCAACAGTTTTGATTGTAAATCATTTGAGGCAGGATTGTCATTTATTAAATGTGTGTACAATGACCTGCCTGAGATCCCCAACACCACTGTAAAATGACTAAATAAGTAAATAATAGTGACATCCATGCTCTGACAGCAGCTGTGAGATTTTCCATTAAATTAAGAGCTCAAGAGGCAATTGCAACTAGTAGTCAAAGCAGGGACCAGGAAGCTGAATTTCTGGTTGTCACTTATGGAGTAGGGTCAGGATGCCTGAAGTATCAGTTCCTTGCTCCCTCTGTGAACACTGGACACTGGATTAAGGAGTTGCCAGCCTGGCATAAGCCTTTCCTTTCTTTGCAAAGCGGCAAAAGACACCAGTTCGAGTTATGCTTGGCGTGGGTTGGCTGGATAAAGCTGCAGGGCAATCCGCGATGATCAGCCCTCTGCCAACTGATTATAAAAGCTCAGCCTTCAGTCCTGTCTGAGATTTGTTTTCCCACTGCCTGTAAAACAAATCCTGAGTCTTGTTGCTTGTCTTCCTTTTGTACGGGGTGATTTTCAGAAGACGCAGGCAATTTTCGCAAACCACAAGAAACACTTAGGTTTATATGTGTATATGGAAAACTTCAAATGTTTCTTTTTCTTTTTTTCTTTAGCTTCTCTCTTCCTTTGACACCACTCCTATCTCTAAGTCCGTACACAGTCTTATCATCATATTCACTGTCTTTACCTCTCCCATCTCTTTTTTTCCTTCAAATTCTTCCCCCCTGAAAATTTCACATCTTTTTAGCTCTAAGTGTCCTTTCCTGGCCCCACTAACACCACATATTTTTATTCAGATAATATCTGTTTTTCCTCTTACAAAACTTGTTTATAGTCTTCTCACTTAAAATGCAAAAGACAGTTTGGCGAGAGCACATTTTTGCGAGGAATAACAAAATTAAGGAGATCCAAAGCCAAATACAAAACCCCATGTAGGCAAAGAGGTACAACCAAGAGTACAGCAAAACTGGAGTTTCCAAAACAAACTGGAAAAGTTTCATCAAAGTCCCAGCCCTTATTCTTAATTGGACACCCTGGTGTTTGAAGGGGCTTGGTGGAAAATAAAACAAATGCGCCTATTGTTCTTAGAATAAGTATTACAATAATAATCATTCTTTAAGCATCAGTAGTGCCTTTCATCTAAGGACCATAAAGCACGGTGCCAACATGAATGAAAAGCCTCTCGGTGTTCCTATAAACAACACAGGCATTTTAGACCCATTTTTAACAGGAGAGTGAGGCCCAGGTAAGATAATAGCAATTTTGTTTTAACGTTGTGCTGTTGGTTATTTAGTTCTATGTATATTTAGGCCCTGCAGTATTACCTGATCTTCACAAGTGATAAACATCCCTGGTTTCAATGGCTCTTAGCATGCAGCAGCTCTCAAACTCAAGTCCTGCTTTAGTTGCTTTAAAAGCACATGCTTATATCCTGCTCTCTGCAGGTCTCTGCCAGAATCAGACCACACACTTCTGCAAGGACTGGAGGAATTTAAGGCTCCTACACCCTTCATCTACCCATGATTTTCATAGTATAGCCAATGTCCTGTGAAGACCTAGGCATAGTCTTCTCTTTCAGCATGAGCAATTCCATTCAATACCATAGTGAACACAGTGAATACAGTTGATTCAGCAGGCTGAGATTTGTACAGGATTGGGTCTCACATATTTCCTTTCTAGTCTTTGGAAGCTCTCAGATGGCTTCACATACTCAGCCAAGGGTTTAAAATATGAAATGTAGCTAAATCCCCACAAACCCTTGTTTTATCAACCTCGGCTATCTCCTCGGTGATTGGTTAAGAAATTTGTAAGCGGCATTTCCCAGGCATCGGCTTAATCAGAAGCTTTCAGCCTCACTCCCAGCCAATCCAAGTGCTAAACACAACACTGCCCAATTTATTTTTTAACAAGGTTCTCTACTATTGAAACCAGTATGAAGTGCAATTATGGGCTTAACATTCAACTGTTAAATTATCCTCCCAACATCTTTGCAGGCCACTCTCTTAGCTCTTCAGAAGAATATTTTATTGGAAAGGGTAAATGTATAAAAATCTACTGTTAAAACACTCAACAAATCTCCCCTGTCAGGCCAGTAAACTGTAGTCCACCCACTCTGATCTGAGATTGCTGTTTCTCTGCTCCCCCTTCCCCACCTCCCTCTTCTTTGTTTAAAATATGCTGACCACACAGTGACCTCTCGTAACCCATTGGTCGAAAATTACAACCAGCCACACAAACAAGCAGCTCGAGGTCAGAAAGAGCAGGGTCTGCTAAAAGTTAGTAATCATACATTAATTCCCTGACATAATTAATCAAAATGAACCACCGTTATCTTGCGCGGAACCTTTAACCTATTACAAAGGGGTCAATTTGCAAACCACTTGAGCATGGGAGTTTGGTACAAATAGCATACTCCCTTCATCTGGGATGCCCTAAGTAGGCAAAAATGCCTTTGAAGTCCCAAATCTACTAGATTTAGATATAATTTCATCAATCAAGTTAAAAGGCTGCCTTCTCTCCAAAAAGGATTTCATGTAGATCTGTCATCTAGCTCTGTTCAGTGGGTGACTGAAAATCCATTTGTTAGGCTCTTTTTGTCAGGATGGAGTAGGCTGCAGTTGGCTCTACATGTCAAAATAGCTGAAAGTTTATCAAATTGAAGGCTAAGAGGCATGATTTGTGTTAGAACCTGCGCTGGTCTGGTGAAGGAAGCAGTAAATCTCAGCTTTGTTATGCCAATCAGCTCCAATTCTGGAACTTAATTGTGTTTTCATTTGATATGACTATAATTACATCTATATAGTGCATGCAGCTATTCACAGGGAATCAGAAACAGCACTTCACACATTTGTACAGCTACCAGGACCATGCTGCCTCATGATCCTTTAGGCTCTCACCCAAGCAAAGTCCCTGTGAAATAGCAGGATCTCCATCTTGGTTAAGCCCCTGAGAAACTTAACCCTGATCTTTCAAGGGATTTTAGTGCTCAGTTCCTTTTCAGATCTTAAATTCCTGCTGAAATCAGCATGAATCAGGCATCTCGTCAGGAATCAGGAGACTAAATACTCCTAGGATTTGGGTTTAAACGACATGTCCAAGGTCACGCAGGAGGAACTTGCAGCAGAGAGGGGAGCAGAATCCGGGTCTCTGCAGTCCACTGAATCAACCTTCCCCCATCAGCTTTAAGATCCCTGCAGTCCATGGAGTCTCCCTTGAGTGTTTTCTAATCCACTTTCATATGCACCAACACAAACACTCATCCGTATGTATATCTAATGTATTTATTTATTGCATGCAAGAATGGATGAGCTGTAGAGTTTTAGAAGAATATCATCTCATCAGTGATCTCATATGTCACACAGGTGGACCTCAGGGGGTTTACGATGTTACCAAAACCCCAAAATAGAATTAATTTTAAGCCATTCGCTGAATCTCATTTTCTGTGCCATATAATATATGAGCACAACAAAGGTGTCAAATACATTTTAAATTACTTTATATAAGCATTAGTGCAACAACTGCGTTTGGAAAGTATCACACCTACTTAAAAAGTTTCTGGGAAATGTAAAACAAAGTCATTGTTAAGGTCAGCGTTTTAGCAGAGGTCACTTGAACTACAATTCCCAATATGCACATGGAGTTGACATGTCTGGCTTTTAAAACAAAATCACAATTCATCATCTGAACGTCAGATCTGTGGCTTATGAGTTCCTGGTGTCTGAATGATTATGACACTTATAAAGTATATTTTATTATTACAGCCCACTCATTGCCACTCTCCATATGTGAAGTGATGGATATTTTAAATGTAATTCTACTTATTTATATTTATATCTTACTAGTGACAGGTAAAAAGCATCAACAAATCACTGCAATTTTTAACTAGTCAGAGACAAGATTTATTTTTAGTATAGTTAGCATGCACACTGTGGTTATTAGGAAGAATGATTCCCACTCAGAGAATCATTGTTTAGTCATGTTTAATTAAAACAAACAATAAAATAAAAAAAAAATCAACATCAAAACATTCAGAAATGTCACAGAAAGGTAAAAGGCACAATGTTAGAAACACATATCAAGATAAGTGTTTGTGTGCAAAGAAGGGGCTGGACTGTGCTCACCTCTCTGCCTCGGCTGCTGCAAAGGCAGGTCTCCTGTGGTGGTGTCCAGCCAGGAGCCAGGAACTGCAACAACTTCCAGAGCTGGAAGTGACCACTGGAAATTAAGAGGCTAAAACCTTCTTCAACAAGAGGGGATGAGATTGCCTGCAACAAACTGCTTCTTCAGATTGCTGCCTTTTCCAGTATCTGAACAACACATTAGACTAAAAGCTGGAGTTGTTCAGCGTGGAGATGAGAAGGCTCTGGGCAGACCTCATTGTGGCCTTCCAGTACTGAAAAGAAAGCAAAAAAAAAAGAGGGAGAGTGACTTTTTACACAGACAGACTGTGATAGGGATTTTAAGCTAAAAGAGGACAGATTTAGATTGGCTATTAGGAAGTTTTTACTCAGAGGGTGGTGAGACACTGGAACAGGTTGCCCAGAGAAGCTGTGGATGCACCATCCCTGGAAGAGGGGTTGGAAGCAGATGATCTTTCGAGTCCCTTCCAAACCAAACTCACTCTATGATTCCATGAAAATGAGGGATGCTGGGGTTCTACAGCTCTTCTCCTTCCAGGTCTAAACACCACAACTCATCACCCAAAGTGCAAATAGCACTGAGCCCGCTTCCTCCTCCTCGTTTCAAAGACCTTTTTGCACCTAAGTTTTGCAGCTGCTCCTGCTCACAGCTCAGTGCATTCCTCTCAAAAAGAGCAGTGCTGGACGTGCACTGAAGGATGGGATCAGGGGCCACGGTGGGAATGCTGGGCAGCTCCGTGCCACGGGATAGTAAGGCTCTAGGGTGCTGACAGACTCATGGCTATGTAATTGTAGGGCTCTCATAAGAAAACTGGGGAAAAAATAAAAAGTCTTCTCCCAAGAAAATCAGTTCTTTGCTCCACGGCCAGACCCCAAGTACATGTGCTGAAAGGCTCACATTGGACTCTTCATAGGGAAATTTTGTAGACGAACAGAAAACTTTTAGGCTTATCTCTACTTCATTCCACTTGATTCCGGCAAGTCACCACATGCTCTAGTACAAACTATTGAAACTCTCACTTAGCATGTGTGCAAAATGAATATAACTATAATTAATGACCTCCAGGGTCTCTGGTAAAACCATTTAGCACTTGTCAGGCACTTTGTGGGCTTTTGGGTCAAAAACAATAAGTGCAAGGTAGCATTAGGAAGAGTTTCATCCTCAAGTTATAATAATATATAATAGCAGGATCTTCGAGTTACAAATAAAATCAGATTGCAGGAATGCGTAACATAGAAAATGTGACTTGACACATGCAAATAGACTTCGGGGTGTGTAACACATAGACTTTTCTGGACCTGGAGTTTTACACCTGATTGTGCGTAGGTAACTTCTGTTGTTGTTAACAGATGGGAAACAAGTGTGGAAACACCATTTGCAGCAACTTACTGACAAGGGCTGGTTGCTCTGAGGAATGAGTTACCTTGAGCTTATGCAAGGATGTAACTTGAAGGACAAAGAGGTTGCTGGTAGCTCATTCTGCAAAACTGTCCGAGCTGCAAAGGCTTGTGAGTCACACTCCAGAGCATCTGCAAGGAAAAACACATTACATTTTCCAGGCCACCAAAACTCCTGCTCAAAGCGGGAAACTCACACGTGTTCAATCCATTCCCTCTCCCACACCCCCTGTCTCAACTCCTATGGGATAGGGAGTTTATTAGTTAATACTTGAGCTTAAATCTTCATCTGAGGAAGTGATGAGCATCTAAGTCTCTCCTCCCTTCTCGCACAGAGATGAAAGTTTCTTTGCTGGCCTGTTCACTCCGTCCTCCCCCTTCCTGGAAGAGATGAATCCCTGCTGAAGAAATCTGAAACCTCTGGCCACCCAGCATATCCTTCAGAAATAAAAGCATCTTCTCTGAGAAAATGCATGCATGGAATGGAGCACAATGCAAGGCAAGCTCTGCTTGCACAGAGCTGTAGGAAATGAAAGGTAAAAGCCAAAAAAGCCAAACGGAGTTGTGTTAAGATAACAACAGGACATTGTTTTGATCCCAGGAGATCCTGTGGTTTTTCTTTTTAATAGTGTCACTTAGAGTAACTTATAAGGGAGGCAGGGAAGGTGACACAATTTTATAACTCTGCAGGGGCTTCACACCATGGGACAAGATTCCTATTGTACTGAGGAGTATTGGAAAGAAAAGGGGGAAAAGAAAAAAAAGAGCTTGCAAAGCAGATCTAAAATTACACCTATTCTCAAGGAAGATACAAATCTAGGCCAGAAGGATTGCTCATTACAATGAACTCCTAGGAACTTTTCTAGCGAATGCTTCACAGGTATTTATCAACCTAGCTGAGGGCAGGTGAGTGGGAGCAGGAGAAAAAATCAGCCTGCTTTCTCCCCGAAAAACCCTCAGCCTAGTTTCCTCAGTGGATCACGGTTTGTTTTCTATTCCCCCTGTTCAAAATGTGCCCAAGAAGCCCCCAGTTAATGGGAAGGGTATGGCAGGGACACGATAGAAAGACAGGAAATTTCAGATGTAACTAATTCTCATGACTTTCCCACACAAGATCATGTTCCGGCAAAGACAAAAACAACCTTTTAGCTAAGGAGGACAAAGTAAAAACAGCAGAGAGGGTTTGCAGGGGCTGTCTGTGCATTACACCCAGGGCTGCATCAGTCTCTTGAGGTGCAGCCCTTTTACACTTCCCCTGCTGATCCAGATCCCTACTTTCCACATTGTTTACTGCAATCAGTCTCTGCTTGATGTGTTTTTCACTTGAGCAACTCCTTCTACCCAGCTGCACCCCACATGGATGCAGGACACTTCTGAAGTTGTTTCTTTATTTCAGAAATGCAAAATCGTGCAGTCAGCAGTTGTCTTTTCAGTTCTTCTTCCATCTGTCCTATCGATTGCAACAGAGGTGGACACAGACCATAGAACCAGTGAGCTCAGGACCACTTGAGGCAGCTGCTGTACCCCAATCAGGTACAGACAAGAGTTCCAGAGCCAGGAACTGACAAATCAGTTGCACATTTCAATCCACAAAAGTTGAAACAAGTCGAAGATGTTGCTGTCCTCTTACAAGAAAAAATCAAAAACATTTAAATCCAAAATCACAGAAAACAGGCAGATTCAAAGAGAGAAACAAAAACCAACAAAACCGTGTGGGCGTCTGTGATTTTGAAACTATAATACAAATCCATGACAATAATTACAGTGGGATGGCCCTTATGTCTCACTATTACTGCTTTGAAGGTCTTCAAAGATCTTTATCTGAGCTAATTTCGGCTATTGGGTACAGAACTTCTTTTATTCCCTTCCCACTCTGCATCACACAATGCTCTTTTTGGTGTTTCCGTTCACACAGCGGGCACTGATCCCTGCTAGGAGAGGTGTCAAAACTTCTAATAAGATGACTGCTCACGCAGAAAGTCTCACAGCTGAAATTTTGGAGTCGTACAAACTCCCACACAAAGCAGGGCTGTCAGATCAGATTGCAAGGTGTCAGTTTACCCAATTCAAACCTGAGGTTCTATGAAAAAAATGCACAACAACCCCCCCCTACACACACACACACAAATGGAAAATGTCAATCAAAAGTAATTAATAGTTTTCCTTCCTCTTTCGCACTCCAAAGAATGCCATGAGACAATATTCTGGGAGCTCAAATGACTGATGAATAACACTCACTCAAAAATCACACACATGGTAAAATATTCACAGGAGTTGTCAGTGGTACCTGAAGAGTTGTATTCCAGAACCACGACTATCCCAAATTCCTCTGCAGTTTCTGTGCTGAATTGTGCTGTGCAATGTAAGTTTTGGGAGGTGACAGAAGGCGTCAGTACAGATGGGGAGGACAGATGTGGGGTTAAGCCAGATGTGAGGGAAAGAGCTTGGGGGCAGATTTGAGCCTTCAGCACCTCCCATTTACGTCAAGCAACTGTGAATGATCTCATTTCCCAAGTCATCTGGGGCAAAATATGGCTTTGTGTAGAGGAGCCAATACCTCTGGGAACTTATAAAAAAATAAAGAATCTTATTGAGCTTAACTAAGACCTGAAGAGCTTTAAACCAAGTTCCTTCAAGTTGAAAGACCAAGTTCTTCATTTAGGCAGCAAAATCTGGATAAAAGGGCAGTAGTGCAGGTTGCTGGCTCTTCAGCTTGACATCAGCCAGGTGCTGGAGGGCTGGTTGGTACTTTATTTTCAATATTTAGGTACGGATTTACTCACATGCAGATTTACTCACAGGATAGAGAGGGATTAACATGGTGGCAGCCCCATACTCTTTCTTCCCCATTAGCCCTTTAAATCCTGTGCCATGTTTGCCTCTGTCCATATCCTACATCTCAGCCGTGCATCTCTCCTCTCCTCTCTCCTCAACACAGCCGTGGATCCAGTCCGTGGAGATGGAAATGCATTAGCAGACAAGGAACTGTGAATGTAAGAAAGAAAAAAATCCTTCCACTTCCTTCACATTCCTTGCTCTGGGAAGGAATAGCCCTGCTTTGGTGCACCTTTCTCTCCCCCAGCCAGGGATTTTAGGAGACAGGCATGGCTGTCAAAGTTGGCTCTCTAACTGCACATCACCCCCTCATGTGAGTTGTCCCTAACTCCCTTCACTCAAACTGATCTGACTTAGCCAATAGAGCCTATTAAAACTGTTTCGCAATTTTTTTCTCTTCATTTCCCATTCAGTTCCCCGTGTGAAGGCATGATCCTGCAAAGATTTATGTTTAAGCATTACTTACCCAAGTAATCTCCTTAAAGTCAATTGAATGGCAAGGAGGGGTTTCTCAATACGACGTGCTGGAGCCCCTCTTCATGATCATGGGCACTAAATGACTCTGCACCATTCCCTTTCACCACATAACACCCGCGTTGTTTTATGCACAGATGCCATTTATATGGTTTGGATTTTTCCCAAACTTTATTTTTTTTTTCCCTCCACAAGTTTTAACCTTTTGACTGGAATACTCTTGATACGTCCTTAATCTACTCTGAACGGTAAGCAGTATGGGATACAGGTAGCTCCTCCCAGCCTACTTGCAGGCAATCTAGTGGCAAGAGGACCACTACTCTGGATATCTTTAAAGCACCAGGTCTGTAAGTTGTTGCTGCCGTTGTAACCCCATAAAGCTCTTTTCTTTTGTTCTCTTCTTGAGACTGGTTCCTAGTACCCTTCAGACATTTTATTGATCTTTCTCCCCCTCTAGCTCATACATGCTAATTGTACCTCTGTAGCAAAACAATCTTATTATCATGTTAATTAGTGGGAGGGTTGTTGAGGGTTTCCAGTTCATTACCTGCTAATTTCAAGATAAATGAATCCACAGGTTACTAAGTAAATAAGGTCACCTATCAAGTACTTGTAAACGTGTTTGTAAACAAGGAGGGGAGATGGGGAGCGAGAGAAAGGGAAGCATGTTCAGCGTGGATGGTGGGAAGCAGCTTTGGATACGGATTTGGCATCCCATGCTGGGGTGACTCCATTTCCCTTGAACTCATTTGTAATGGAAAGCGAATGTTTGCTGTCCACCTGGTTCCCCAGTGGGACGTTTCCTCCTGCAACTACTTTGTGAGCTCAAAGGGCTCTTTGTGAGCAGATTACTCACTCGGAGGTTTGGTTGATTGTTGCTGCCTTTTGTGGTGAGAGCCAGGAGTGAGGACATGCACTAGGAAATACAGCACCAAAGGGGGAAGAAAAAAGCATGGTAGTGTGAGTCACAGAAACCTCCCCCTCCACATGGCTCAGGGTTATTCATATTGCCTTTGTACACAGGGCACCAGCACAAAGGAATTCAATGGGAGAGGGGAAATAAACAGTCAGATCCTCTGCTGGGGTAAAGTGACATTTGGCTTTGAAATCTGTGCCTTTCCACCACACCCCAAATCTCCAGGAAAATTGCTCTCCAAGAGGGGCAAACGGATGAAAGGACCACGTAGAAAAGCATATCTGAAGCATGGGGATTGCAGAGGTAATGTATCAGGGGTCAAAATGGAAAGTGATACTGAGCAGGGTCCCCTGGGCTCTGTCCTCGGACTGTGTTCGTTAAAGTTGTTGAAATAAAGAATATGTGCATTAACTGTTCAGAGCACACAGGGCTGGGGAGGGTAGCAAGATCACTGAAAAGAAGGAGAGAAATTCGAAGAGTTATTGATAAACTGGGAGGGAAAAAATAGTGGGCAATTTCAGAGTCCAGGTCTGAGTAGGAACAAGGTGCATGAATACAGAGAGAGCCAGGGAAAGTGGTGATTCCTCATTAAAGGTTGTGAGGAGTCGAGCAGATCCCAAGTTAAAGAGAAGAGAACACTCTTATGATGCTGTGGACAAAGCAAAAGTGACATTAGCACATATAAGTGGGAGTTTTGCCTGCCAGACTCCTGGGTGACCTCCAGCCCATGCAGTGCTGGCGGGGGACAGGTTTGGAGGGAGAGCGGAGCTCTGACCTGTGGAAAAAAAAGGGACCAAATGAACACAGTTGTTTTAACTGAGGGTGTTCAGAAATTTAAAAGATGAAAGATGGAAAAAATCTACCCTCCAGAGCCCTACTGGCTAGGCTGGGAAGTAAAGTAGCAAGAAGGATTCCGGTTAGGGGGAATACTCAGGTGCCTACATATAAATATTTACTGTCGCTGGAGCAGCAGCTGGCTCTAAAATCTTCATCTTTGGAAGCAGACAGGACAGCCCGACAGCCTTGATGCACTGGGATCCAGCACATATTCCCATCAAAACCCCCTCAAATCCTTCTTAGTTTGTACTGAGGTGAGAATTCACCGGTGAACCCCTTCTTCTGGCTGTGGTGATCCTGGATTCAGCTCTCTGTTTAACCAAAGTCCGAGTCTGTTTCAGAGGCTTGCAATGGTTCATGAAACCTCCAAGAGTGGTCCAGAGGGTTAGACCTGAGGGGACAGGAGAGCTGGGAAAATTGCAGTGACTAATTCATCTGCCCCATCCCACCTTTTTCTGCGAGGGAGATATCTGCAAACACTGTTTGTCAGATTTAATTCGAATTCCATTTAAGAGATACGCTTGTGGTAAATTTCCTTTTCCGTAGTTGCTTTTAAAATTTGTTATTTGTGCCAGGAGCTCTGCCATTTGAGTCACCTGATCTTCTTCCACCAGCTGGGCGAGCATATAGCAACTTGTATCATCAGCTTCCAAGGGCGAACAATCATGAAAAACAAATTTAAAGTTGCTTTTTGCGAGCATGCAAGATAGAAATAACCATATGAATGTTTGCTAAAAACAAGTGCAAAGGCACCAAAAAAACAGTCCAGGCAAATCTATTTAGTCTTCTTTTTTTTTTCTCCCCTCCATTTTATTTGGAGAGCCAAGGATTTTTCTATTTTACACAAATTAGAAAATAGAAATAGCATTTTTTCTTTTTTGAGTAGTGGTTGATATCGAACGCCTGTGAAACACAGCAAGCCCTTCTCTGAACTCTGAATTGCTTGTGCATTTATTTGGATACCAGAAATGGGGATTTGAGATTTCAAGAACAGCAGTTATGAGGACTATTCAGCAGGATCTTATTATTGTAACTAAGCAGCTAAAATATATGCATGAAACATAATCAAAGGGGGTTCTATACATGTTTTTATTTCATTTTCACCTGCTTCCCATAGGATCAGAACAGGCTTTGAGAAGGGATGCCTTCTGTGTTCATTGTTTTAGTGTGCTCGGGAATTTTGGGGTTGTTTTTCTGTGGTTAACTGCATGACTAATACAATGTTTATTAAGACAGGCTGAAACGCTTGTATCATCTGGTTTTGGCTTCCCTTTCAGAACACCTTTAAAGTTTCTGACTGTGCAAAATGTAGATACTCTAGAGGCATCTGGTTTAGCAGTCCAACCGGCTTCTGAAACACTGAATTCTCCCTTCTTCTTATTTTTAATTAAGATAATAAATTGGTCTTAAATTATCCCTGAAATCAGACCAGTGTTGATTACAATGGGTTTCATGCTGTGACAGCTCAAGATGATGTTATTTTTATTCCTTTTCAACGAGATCTTAATCTCTCCCTGCGTGTAAACAAATTGTCACAGTAACCTTGTTCTTTAATCTCCCAGCTGAAGACCTTTAAAGCATTGGGAGATAACAGATCTAACTGAGATTTCATCAGCTTTCAGGCTTTTACAGATATGCCGCATGCCTCTCCCACTGCTGCAGTCTTTAAATGTTGAAGGAGAGAAGTGCACATTACACTCAAAAGCTTTCCTTAAACGTTTGAAAATAGTATCCGCCTAGCAACATGCGATCCAGGGCTCAACTCCACAGACAAAATTTGGATGCAGGCACAGCAAGCCAAATTGCTACCTGTTGTAGCCAGTGCGGAACTTCCCCACTGCCTCCCCTGGATCGCTCTGGCTTACACCAGCCAACCTTGCTAAAAAGGTCAACGCATTTTAATGCTCAGAGGAACATTGCATGTCAGGAAGGAACACCAGCTTGCATTTCTTAATCTCCTCCTAGCAAAGGAAAGCAATTTCAAGGGGCAGTTAGTAAAAAGAGGGGTGAAAAGACCAAAAGTAACTTGCTCTTTTTTTTTTTTCCTCTCTCCACCTGCTTTGCAAATATGAACTAATTTATCTTCTAAAGCAACAGATACATAATTATACCCAGTCAGCTCTTACAAATGGGGTAAAAGAGGCGACAAGCAGCAAAGTTATTTGCCTAAGGCCCTGCAGCCTGTCTCACAGGCAGTGAGCAATTGCCCTCCCTGGGGAACCCAAATCTTCAGCCTCGCTGCTCTCCCCGGAGTGCTTTGGAGCAAACTTCCAGGTTTAGCCAACCTTGACAACCGGTTTTCTGCTAAGTTCCAAAAGCTCCTCCTTCCACTGGCACATGGCTGGGATAATGCCGTCAACTCCACCTGTGAATACTTCTTTAAAAAATAATGTCAACAGTCTGTATGTCAGGCTATTTCAGTGCATTCAGATGAGCATTTTTCATGTTTGAGGGCATGTAAGCATCATTATTCATAGTGGTAGGACTGGGAATACTCAATAGCATCCATAAACCTGGTGTGCATTTCCTTACAGGTGAACATTATTTGTGAGTAGACATATGGGTACATTTTCCAAACACTATACAGGAGCCACTGCACACACACAAAAAAATCTGTTCCTGTTAAAATAGCTTTTGCCCAGGCATCTATTGATGTTTGGAAAATGTGCTCCATTTATTTACTGGCATGCCAGTTATTTGTCTATATAACAATGTTTTCTGTCAAGTCAAAAAAATTTACTGTTCCTGTAGTTTAAATTCTTTCATTGAAAATTCAGCCAAAACTATTCTGACAGAAAGGCTTCTCTGCAAACAACAGAGATATCTGCATCGGGTTTGCAATAATGCTGTCCCAGATTTACTACTGACTTTCATTTGTTTTAATACGCTTCCACATCAAATTTAAAAGCACTTCATATATTTCAGAGTATTTTAAAGTTCTAACAGATATGTGTTAACAACATATAAGTACCAAATAAATATATATACACATAAATAGATTTATAATGTAAATTACGTTTTATTTATTATTACCATCAACTGAGAACTATTTCTTTCCTTCTGGATGTTTGGCTTCCTGAGAAATCCGAGTAAATAAGCAACTTTCTGAAGGAAAAGAGGCAAAACTCAGGTAAAGAGGCATATTAGACCCAAAAATTCCTCATCAGGAATAATAAAATGAGTCAACAGTAATAGCAAAAAATAATCAAGTTTCTCCATATAAAATTATTCTGCAAATGTCTCTCAGGTTTGTCGAACTAATGATCAAGAGAAGAAAGAGCCACAGAAAAAGTAATCTGAGGATACAAAAAGTTGCACTCGATATGTTTTAAACACCTACTTTTTGTTCAGAGGGATTTTTTTATTCTGAAATTCCTTCAGCTTTATTTTTATCAGCTTCTGCAATTGAAAATGTAGGTAAATGGTTATAATCACCTCAGGAATGCTTCCATGGAATCACTTCCGTGTAGTTTTCTGAAAATATTTTAAGTAAATAGAAAATATTTACTTACTCATTTATTTGACAGGAAGCTGATAAAGTGACCCCATGCAGAGTGGATTTTTGAGCATATTTACCAACAGAGTTTGAAAGTAACAAGAGGGGGAAAATCATTACTCTCTATTTTTATGTTTCACAATTTCAGTTGGTTTAAAAAAAATTAAAATGAAATCCACAACCTTTGCCACAGCTGAGAGGTGTGGGTGCTCTAGAGAGACATTGTCCCTGCAACTATGAACCTCTGAGCATGTGCCAAACTTGAGTAGTGATTCTCCCTGTTATCTCCAGCGACGAGAGGAGGGACAGCCAAAAGCAAAGCCTGCTCCATGTGAAGCCAGGGCAGGAGTCTGGCCTTTGACAGCTCTAAGACTATCAAGTTGCCCCATTGCAGCAGAGCAAGCTACACCTCCCTCAGCTGCTTCTCTAGGGACAATTCCTACCTGTCCTAGGCACACGGAAGAGTACCTGGGATACTTGTGTTATCACATGAGTTTGCCTCATCACTTCTATCCTTACAACATCCACAGGTTGCAGTGCAAGATAAAAAAAATACAGTTTTCCCCTCTCCTCCGAAAGTATCTCCCATCCTTTCTCCTTTTAATCTTTCCAGAAAGAACACCTCCCTGGTAAAACATCATTAAAAATGAACAGTGGTTTTAAGAGCTAAAGGGAAGGCTTTAAATGTAAATACCAGTGAGAGTCTCTGTTTCAGTTTCTGCAGCTGCAGTTCAAGTCTATATACTCAGTAACATCTATTTCTTATCCTAGCACGGGCTAGCAAAATACCACAGCCTGAACTAAGCATAACTTGTCTTGCAACTTCTGTAAGAGTGAAGATCAATTTTCTCCCTGAGCAACAGACTAATTCATCAGCAGAGACTAAGACGTGGCAAGAACAAATAGCAGAGAGCAGAGAAGAGAAACAGAGAGAAAGGAAGAGAAGAGACTGGAGGGAAAATGAAGACAAAGTAATTTGCTAACTAATGTGACTCGATGGAGCCCCCAGTTCTGTGTCCCCTGGAAGGGAAGAGGCTATACCTGTGTGTAGCCCCACTTTACTATTTGCATAGCACAAGCCCCAGAGGCAGAGTAAGTGCCTACCAGAGACTGGCTGCAGTGCCAGGAGTTGGGATCTGTCCTTCACTGAACCCTTGGCATTGCTTTGCCTTCCTCATATAAACACGTTCTTCTCTCTCATCAGTGTATTTTGAGCCTTCTGAAATGAGGAGATATCTCCATTCACCATGCTGAACTGACTTTCCCCGTGGTGCTGCCAACACAGTTTTAAAGCAGATAGTGTAGATGATTACTTAAGTGAATTTACACATGATGGCAAATAACTATGCTTAATAAAACTGAGAGAGCCTTAATGATTTCATTTTGGTGATTTAATTTATAAAAGAAAAGCTTAATCATTTAATAGCATCATTAAGAAAACACCACAGGAAGTTTAGAAATAAAGAATCATCCATATCTCCTGAGAAATGAGTTTTCTTCCAACATTCCGCTCATGACAAAATAAAACGGAAAGCTTACAGCTTCCTAAATAATTGCACTTGAAATATAAGCAATCCCTAAAGAATCCATTCAGCCTCATCTTCTGCAGCACAGAAGAATTGCATTTCTGTTCACCACAGTGTGAAAGAGGCTTCACAAGCAAAAGGCACCATCGGTGATGGGATCGCTTGTATTTTTTTTTTGTTAAAGATTGCCTTGTGAACAAAATGCAAATGTCAGAGCAATTAAAATTAAATGTTTCTTTCAAAAGCAGTAGTTTAAAATAAAATCCTATTTTGGGGCCCCATTGGACAATGGAAGCATCCCTTACCAGCCTGTGCACACTGTGTGTGTCTGTGCACACACAAGTGTTCCCGAGTTCCACATGGAAATCTCCAAGGGCTGGATTAACCAAGAGTTTGCATTGGGGTAATGGAAAATATGACCTCATTAGCACCAGGTTTGTCATTTGCTCCATAATACAAAAGTAAATTACAGTGTATTAATGCAGTTAGTGTTGTTTTTAATGTGCACTGGGATACAATAAAAGTTTTTATTGGGGAAGTGCGATGGCATGTTTTCACTATGGCATTAGCACTGGTCTTCTGATAGGGCGGCCAGTCATATTACCCAGTGGAACACTCCTATAATGATGTAGTAAAATTTGACTCTGATATAGTAAAATCTGTTTATGGTAAAGCTGCTTTTTCACACAATTGGGCTGGGGCGGGGAGCAGTGAGGACGGAGCTAAAAGAATTCTTTTCTAACTGTTTTTTCATGGAAAGTGCTCAAAACCAAACATAGATATTGCTAGGCTTCAGGCCTGTCCAAAGGACTTACCACGCCATACTCTCTGTTTCCCTTTGCCTAGCTCCTTCTCTTCCTCAATTCATCCATAGATTTGTGATCCAGCAGCTGCCATAAATTAGTGCCCACATCTTGATGAAGGAGCCTAAACAGGAGCATTGAAATTTAACACACTTTTAATAGGCTTGTCGTGGAGTTTTGCATGTACAACCCAGCCCATGTAAAACAACCTCAGGCACATTTGTGGGTTCGGAGCGGGAAGGTGATGGTGGAGAGCAGGGGTGGGGTGGGAGCCTGTCCCTGTTGAGTACAGAGCTTGCTTGTGTGTGCAACCTGCACCCTCCTGCCCCTGCTCCTTTATTGTGTTACCAAAAACAGGTTTGTGCTAATAATGAAGGTTTGCAGGTGCTACGTTTAAGCCCTGATTTTGTCTTTCATTCCTAATTGGACAAAGAGAGTTTCATGCATTTAAACTCGTTTTCATTAGGTTTAGGCCCTGACTAGCAATGGCTGGCTCATTGTCATGCCCCAACCAGAGTGTAAATAACACCAGTCATGGCTGTCTATCCAGCTCCCCACCCCAACAAACCATGGCCCACAATTCCTTGATTTCCAGACTCTTGTTTCCAAGGCCGAATCTGTGTTTCTGTAGCAGTAGCTCGGTACAGGCTGAGCCCGGGCTAAGGTGCCACCCTGCACCATGGCTGATGGGTGGTGTGCCCTCAGAGCCCTAGAAAGCCACGTTCACTGATGATGTGACGTGGGCAGCAGTTGCTGTCGGGAGTGGAAAATATCTGGGGGAAAAAAAGGGGCTCATTGCAACAGCAGTGGTCACCGTTCCCATCCCTCCCTGAAAAAACAGCAAGAGATTCCAGCCAGCAGCCCAGTTCCCATTCATTTCCTCTCTGCTCCTTCTCCTTTCCCCTCCCTTCAACAAGACCCAACATTTCATTTGTGAGGAAGCTAATTTGGATTTTGCTTTTGTTTCTGAGGTGCCTCGAACCAGGTTGAATTTCCCTTTGGAAGGATAGACGAAAATAAGAGCTGGAAAGGAATATTTGCTAGGACAAAGCTGTGAGAGGCATTCATTAAAATAAAAAGAAAAAGATATCCATAAAGTCATGAATAAGGCTTTGTAATGAATGGACCCAACTAGCCTGTGCCTGTGGCTCTCTCGCTAGACTAGTGACAGTAGTTGAAAGTTATTTATTTGTTTGTAATATACTTTTCCACCGAAACACTTTAGTAATAAAGAGACATGAGGGGAGACACATTAGAAAGTGTGCCATACATCAAAATGAAAAGTACCACATAAGCTACATGATAAACGTAGGATAAAATGTACTTTGTTTTCCACAAGACAAAGCAGTAAGGAAAATGCTGTGTCTGGAGTAATTCTGAGCTTGGAACTTCTGCTGGTTATTTATTTTTATTAAGCAAATATACAACCCTGTAAATGTACCTGGTGCTAACTAAACAAGAACGGCACACAGTCCCAGGTCTGAAAAGTTCACAGCCCATAATGGAGAAGACACAACAAAAGCCGACAATTCAGGGAAGCACTGAGATATTTTCGGTGAAAACAAGTGGAATTTATAAAAGGAGAAAATAATATGGCTCTTGAAACTCCACATAATCATTAACAGGTATAAACATATCTCCTCTCCTTTCCATTTATTGATTTATTCCCCGGTGGCATATTGTCTAAATCCCGCACGGCGAGTCCCGAGGCAAGGACAGCCTTTGTGTTATTTGTACAGTGCTTAGCACCGCTGGGCCCCGATCTTTCACGGGGTCTTTTCTATTTCTTTTTCCAGCATAGCTAATATAATGAGCAGATCTGAAGACGAGAATGAGGGAAGAAAAGCATCTGCAAGACGAGAGTCAACAGAATCTGTGAGTGACACCAGGGGATTCTGATTGTGAACCAAGAGAGGAGGAGCAGAGAGTTAAAGCTGGGGCAGAGACACTGGTTACCTGCCTTTCTTACTTATTTACTTAAGAGCTCTTGCAGTTTTACTTGAAAATGCACAAGGAGACGAGAAAAAAAAAAAGTTATTTTGACTTACAAAAGCGTGGAAAGGTCATTAGGAAGACTTGAGAACCAATAAAGCTCTTTAAATCCTTCCTACTTGTAATGCATAGAGCAAAGCTTACAGGAAAGCTGCAGCTAAGAAAATTACAAATGGTAATGCTATTATTTGGCATATAGTTGCCAAAGGCATTCAATATAAAGATTTTACAGAGGTGTCAACTGATATATAGCAAACACACAAACAGTCTCCAGCTCTGTAACATATGCAAGGAGAGCCGAGACTAAATATTAAGCATATGAATTATATATTCTTGCAATGCGAGGCTGAGAAAATGCTTGCTGTGCACCATAGTTAAAATGAGCAATAAATACCAGGGTTAATGCTGGCAATGTCTTGTTGGGGAAGGTTTCTCTAAGCCCCCCTCTCCCAAGTTTGGGTTTGAAACCATTTTCTGCTGTGTTGGATAATGAAGTGATTAGACTGCTCCTTTCCGAGACTGTTACATATTTAAAACAGGTTCCACCGCTGCCTCATTTTAAACATCAGAACCTGTTTTGGGCGCCAGAAATGTGAAACATGAACATCAATAGCTTTCTCCTGCCAAGATAAGAGCTTGCTGCAGAGGCCAAACATATGTCTCTCCTTCTTTCCCTGAGGAGGTTTCTGGATAAGGAAGAGGTGTGTCGGTACCTGAGCTGCTCAAAATGACTCAGACACATATGGGCCTTTTGTAAACTTCCCTTTGCTCTTTCTCTGTGGGGCAGCAAGAGATTTCGGTCTCAAAGTTGTTGCCATCTGGGTTTGAAAGGCTGGGTCTGCCTGAGAGCGGCCTCCCCGGTAAAAGTGGCTTTCACTGCCGGGGTCTGACCCCCTCGGTAGGTGCAAGCCCTTATGGAGGCAGCAATGTGGGCTGCTTTGCTTCCTTGGGAAGGGTCATCCCAAGGCTTCCCCGTTGAAAGGAGCGGCGGGACTATCGTGATAGAACGCTCTGTGCTTCATCGGTACCTGCCTTGGCACCAGCAAAATTCAGGCGAGGGAGCAAATGTGGAGCGCTGCTGTGTTCCAAACGGAAGCTCTCAGTGGGCCAGGAAAATCAGGATCTTGCTTTGCACACCAGTCAAGGCGAGGCCTCTGCCCCCTCTGAGGTGCTGGAAGTGCCGCGGTGCCTGATGCGCTGGGCGAGCGCCCGCACAGGCACGTCGTGTGAGCGGGACAAGGCACAGCTTTGTACTCAGCAACCTTGCCCAAAAGGCAAATTAGTTCTTGCAGCTCAGGTTTAATGAACAAAAAGTGCTCGTAGTAACCAGACTCTTGCCTTCCTCAAACAAGGTGGGGTAGTGTCAGGGCAAACTCAGCTGGGGACCTGGAGAAAGATTTTCCTTGTGTTTTGCTCTGCTTGACCGACTCTGTGCAACCGAATGCAGATCCGAGCCACCCTGGCTGCCTTCCCTGCTGTCTCTGCAGAGAAGAGAGACACCTGAGACAGCCTCTCTGCCGGTGGACTGGGATGTGTGCCCTCCCACAGTGACTGCCACTGTGTATTCTTCCTCTCGGGCGCAGAAAGCATCAATTTCATGTCATGCCCTCACAAGACAAGAGTGACACAACTTAGCAGCTCCCCACCCCAGGCTGCTGGCTCCCAGCCCTGGGACACTATCTAGAGACAGAATTGCAACCCTCAGCTGGTGTTTCCCAGCCAAGCCAGCAGCTGAGATTTCTCCCGATCCATTCCTGTTTACCACAGCGTGTGGGGAGCTCTGCCCTTTCCAGAGCCATCACTGCATTCTAGGCACTTGCTCGTGCCTTGAAAGCGCAGCCCAAAAAACCACAAGGAAATGTGTCGGGCAAACCCAAGCACTGCGTCTGAGCGTAAAAAGTGTCAGTATTTAATTTTTACTTCTTCAAACATATGTCATCAAAATCAGCACTTCATCAGGCCACCCTTACTGTGGGGGCTCATGAGGACTCACACCTGGGCTGAGGGATGCTGGACACGAAGCCGCAGGACGACTTCAGCTTCTCCATTTCTTTAATATTTAAAAAGCCTTGAACATGCTCTGGCCATGTGTATACAGCAAATCCTTCCCCAGGCACTAAAGTACAGCCACCTTTAAAGTGGAAACAGCAGGAAAAGACTGTGGACCTGGACAGACACAGCAAACAGCCCCCAAACTATAGGGAGTTTTGAACAGGGAAAATGATGGTTGCTTCATGGGATTTTGGCTCTGGTGAAGAGCCAGGGCTCCTAAATCTTCAGAGTCAGCACCATCCAATTTTTAAGCAGTTAGGCAGTGACAAATAAATGCACCATTTAACTGCCTCTTATTGAAATTAATAGAAATGAATCATCTTGGCATTTTTGAAAAATCTTTCTGAAGCAGCTTAGGTGCCTAAATATCTTTAGCAGCATAGACCTAAGCAACTTTTCAAGTACTAGTTAGCTTCTGCTTCCTAATGTGTCTCATAGCACTAAATCACACAGAATAAATGGGGTTTTTAATGAATGTGAGAGGATGGGGCTTCAGCTGCCAAATTCCTCTTAGCCTTGAGCAAAGAGTGGCAGTAGCTGTGAAACTGGCCCTCCCTCAGCCAGCTGAAAGTCGGGCAAAAATGTTGCACCCTGATTCTCCCAGCCTGCTGGTAGCACATGCATCAGTTTTATTGCAGTGCTGCTCTTGCTGCTTTTAATTCATGAGGTTTCCTGATGCTTTTTTCATTTTTTTCCTGGGATCCTGAGCATGCAACAACCCCAGCTGCCTCTGAGGAAGGTCACACCGATGTCTGACATGCTCTCTCCCATAGCACGGCAGCACACAGCAAACCGCAGCCTGGCCCCTAAAACCCTGCCAAACAAGGTCCTTCTTCACACGGACCTCCTCACATTCATCCCTTAAGCTCCTGATGGACTTGAAATAGCCAAAAAAAACCTGAGCTGCTGCAAACAGACACTAGAGAGAGATGGAGAAGGGCTGCTGGAGTGAGAAAGAGCAGCCAAATCGCTGCTGTGGTCATAAGTTTGTTCTCAGTCAAAGGCTTTAGTCCGTTGGAGTTGCTGTGAGAAGTGAAGGGAAGGCATTTGGGAATGCTTTGCATCCTTTTGTGTTTGATTTTGGATGGTTTGGGAGGCACAGCACATTCAGATCCCAATGTCATTGTTTGAGGGGTTGTTTGTTTTCATTCCTCTCCTCCCTACACTGAAAATTAAATTTGGCACACAGAGACCAGTCACTGATGACTCTTCAGGGATAGATTTTTATTACATTTAGGAGACATTCAAAATAGTTTTTGACATTATTTTATTCTAGGAATTATAACTGAGACCCCAAGGGATGGAGACATGCAAAGCCCACAGTAAAGCAGAGGGAGATGCTGATTGCCCAAGGCTCCTTTGAAATCCCAGACTATGTTATGGATATAGTCACAGAATTGAAAGTGATCCCTTTGCCACAATTTAACCAGTTGCTGCCTGCCAGATGAGGCATGGGAACCACTGTCAAGGTCTAAACACATGTGTCAACTCCCAAGTTGTGGTGCTTCAAGAACATGCACGGGTTGCTGTGGCTCAGTCTGTGGGAGGCTGCTGGTGGAGCAGAGTCATTTTCGACCATCTCAGCCATGTGCCTGTCTCATGGAAAGGACACATTTCTCCTATCAGACAGCACTGCTACCTTCAGGCCTGTGGTGGCCTCAGAGTCTGCTGTGGGTCCTGCATGTACAGCTCACGATGCTGAGAGCGAGAGGTGCAGGGCAAATCAGCAAACCAGTGGGTGAAGGGCAGAAGGCAGTAATCGTACTGGGTGGAAAGAATAAAAGGTAAATAACCCCTTCTCTACAACTGCTGGATGCCCAGAATTGTGATTCTTTACTAAATTTGAGGAAGAGGAAGAACCACTCCACTATGGACATACAAATATATTATAGGATTGCTCCTTCAAACTCATTCCAATTTTGTTTTGGGGAGCAAAATCTTTGCCTCTATTTGCTCATGGTTGCAACTCTGCCTGTACAAAAAAAAATTTCCACATGTAAAACACTTTAAAAAACTAAAAACATGAAGTTTTGCTCTTTGAGAAACTCGCATTGTTTAACGTTTGGAAAATCTAAACCAAACTCTCCGTATTTTTGGACCAGGAACTTCAGCTGGCTACTTGAATTAAACTGGCCAGCAACATCTTTTCCACAGCTCTGTATTCAGTTAATAATAGTAGTACTTTGAAGTTAGCCAATTCCTTCCCTCTAACAGTCTCACAGTGCTTTTGAAATGGATCTAGATGTTATTATTCCCATGTATTGGCTCAGAATAAACCATGAAATAAATGATTTGCCAAAGGCTACAGAGTAAACTAGTGGCAGAGCCTCAGTTTTCCATGTCCTAGTCTGTTCCTGTAGGCCTGTGAGATCCAGTTTTGGGGTCCTAAAATGCCATATATTCCCTTAAGGGTGCATTTTAATGCTATTCACACTTCCTCTGTCACATGGATACTGTGGAATTGAACTGGAGGCATCCCCATCCTATAAGGGTGTACGACAGATGTGCGTCCCGTTTTATGTGAGGTAGTAACTGTTGTGGAACTCAGGGGGAAAAAAGGAAACAAATGCAGGAATTTACCTGATCACCACAAAACCTGGCCAACAACTCTTTCCCTGCCCAAATCAAAATATCAGCCAGAAAAGAGGGCTGCAGAGAGCAAGGTCTGAGTGGGATAAATTGTTGTGATGGGCTGGAAGCAATAGATATGACACCTCTGTTTTTACTAATACACCTGCCATCATTCACTGTGTTCATTATCACAACGGTTCTTGTATTTTTATTCATCAGTGAGAGCAAAATGACCGAGCCTCTTGATGCCTTTGTCTGCAAAACACCTTTGTCTGCTGTTTTTGTATCACCTTTGCCATCGCAGCTATAACAAATCACCTTGTTAATGTTACAGTGCTTGTTCTCGTGGCCCAGGGTGATCCCGTGTAGACTGGTGGGCAATGTGCACATAACTATAATCCGCCGCATTTTCATGCAATTAGTATGCGGCAGAATTGTTCTCGGATACTCACAGACATACAAAAAGATTAAATAAAACCCATCTAATGTCATGAATTGTCCTGTTAGGAGTTAATGAGGTCTGGTAGGTTGCCAAAGTCCAGCACACAGAAAGCTCAGGCAGGCCAGGAGGGAGAAAGGGAGGAGTTTCTGGGTTCAGCCAGATAGACCTTGAAGTGCAACAGCTGTGCCTTGTCTTTGAGGAGAGGATCAAGTAGAGAATATGAGATAGGCAAACGTTGGCTTAAACTTTCTTCTCTCTTTGATTGTCCTTGGACATCTGCCTCATCTCCTGTCAAGAATGTTTGGCAGCTGTGAGCCCAGAATAACAGTGCCGCTCAGCCAGGGCGCTATCGCAGGCGTCTAATACTTTAAGCCAACTACTCTGTGCTGTGTGCCTCGCCCGATCCTGAACTATGCTAATGCCTTGAGCTAACTGGGCTTTCTAACAGCCCGGGAAACACATAGAAGTGGGCCCTGCGGTTTATTTTCCTCACGTGCTAATTGGCTTTAATTGTTGGCCAATTGGATTTCAAGTTTAGAAAAGGGTGCCCCAGACAAAAGGAAAAGTGTTAACTTAAGACCGTGGGAGAGACGGGCCATTCTGTTCAGTTTCTAATGTAGCAGACTTTATGCAGATGCATAAGTCTCAGGGCAATGGCTGTCCTAGAAAGATTTCTCAAGCATAACCAATGTGGTTTCCTATAAAATATATGCTTCCATAGAAGCCGAATGTCATTAATGTTCAGCTATTTCCTGGAGTGCAAATTCCCACCTTTCACAATCAAGGTGTTTGTGCTCATTTTGCCTCAAAAATAGAGGGGTAGGTAAGAGGAATGCCAGATTAATTTTGGTTTTTAAACTGGTTTACATAGTGGCTTTAGAAGTGTTCTGCAAAATCCAGCCTTCATTTGTCTCCACAGTTAGGGCAAAAGAGAAGGAAGAAGGGGTTCCATCCTCATGTACCTCAACACTTGTAAAACAGAAAAAAGCTCTCTCTGAATAACAGGTCCCTCAGGTTCTGCACCCATTTCTCCTCTGATCAGCATATCACATCGTAAGATTCATTCTCTGGTGACACCGGTTTTATGACCACTGCATTTCCATTTATTTCAAACGAGTTCATGGGAAAAGAATTAGGCCATGTAAATACAGCTGTGACATCAACCAGCCTAAATTATTTCTGTGTCATTTTTAATGTACACGTCCTCCCAACACCCCTGGTAGGTAGGATTGTGCTATTATCCATCTTTTTCTGAAGGCACAGAGGGGCAAATCCTCAGAGGTAGCTGGGATCATAAATACCTATGAAAATATGTGCTAGAGAGACTAAAGGCCAGATTTTCAAAACTAAATTAATAGGATTTGGGCACTTAACCTGCTTAAGCACTTATAAGAACTTGCTGAAGAACTACTGAAAACCTGATCAGAAGTGATTTGCCTAGGTCATATCAGCTAGGTTTTGCAGAGGAGGAATCCGTGTCCTAAAATCCTGATAGGAATTTAGTGCCATTAGGACCCGACTGAGCTCCCGAGCAAAACATCAAACAAATCCTCATCATTATCACTACATAAAACATCTAGAAACAGGAACGGATTATGGCATTGTGAGGATCTGCTGATCAGCAATGAAGTTTTCTGCCACCCTTTAGTCTTCTGGTTTTCTGAAGTGTATCCCTTACACAAAGCTCAAACCATTTTCATTTGCCCATCCAGAAGAAGGCAGAATGATGCTGTTACACAGAGGCAGCAACTGGTTTTTAAAGTTATGCAACATCCATTACAAGATGCTGAAAAATCAGACATCAAACTTTCTCTTTAACATGACTTTTCAAATTGTTAGAGATCCTTGTGCAGTAAAGGCCCAGATTTTTTCCATTACTTCTTGTTAATTAATACTACCCAGGCAGCATAAAAAGATGGTGTTTGGCTCTAAGAAGCTACTGGAGAATCCTTGCCAGGGAGGGATTTTAACAGAGGTTGGGATTATTTGAGATGGTCTTGGTAGAATAATGTATGATGTTCCAATTTACAGGTAGTCTTTGAAGGGCTGTAGCTAATGACACTGCATTTGTCAGACTGCCTAGTTTAGATCTGTAAATTGAGGTTAATGCACATGCATAAAAAGAATTAAGAAAAGCAACTTTTCTGTGGAAGATCCATGTATTTTTTGTGCAAGCTACACTTGCCTAAGGATAGGTAATAAAGGTATTCGGGCACGTGCTAATTCTTATGCAAAACTTAATGAAGTTTTCTCTGTCCTTTGAATTCTAGAGTTGTCAATATATCTCCTCTGTGCCTGTATCCTGGAAGTCCAGCACTGCCTTTTCTTGGAGCAAATACAAGATTGTTCTTGAGAACCCTTAGGTCTCAGTCTCTGGTGTTCAGTGTTCGGAAAAGTTCACTGTGTTTCCCTCTCAGGTGCATTTTATTCACTCACTCCAGATGGGATCAGAGCTGACTATGCCAGAACCACACACAAAAATCTTCCAGCGGTAGTTCCAGCTGGGATGAGAAATAGAAGTGTTATAAATCTCCTGACTCATTGTCCTAACAGAAGCAGAGGTAATTTGGATAACTTCAGACAGTGGGCTGCTTTATCCAAATCAAGCTTGAGCTATGAACATCTTGAGCCCTTCCCTTGTAGAAAAGGTTTTCAACAACAAAAATAAAAAGGGGATTTCAGTTCCGTCCTATCTCCTTACCCTATGTAAACTGCTGTAACAAAAGCAAAACAGAAGAACTATGCAGGGGAGTGACAAATTCGCCAAATTCCTCTTCGTTAAAACTAATGTCTAGTGATAATATCATGCTCTTCCCCGTGAAACACGATATTGCCTCCTGGTTTACAAAGCACCAGGAGGGAACATCCTTGGAAAAACTTCCAGCCACGGTGAATCTGGCTTGAAGCATCTGTCTTTAGGGGCCGGATCTAAGATCAGTCTCCCTGGGAGCTCAGAGACACCGTGGGATTAGCACGAAGGGGCTCCACTGGCTTCTTCACAGCCCCCTGCAAAACACCCAGCCAGTGCTTCTCTCTGCTGCCTGTAGGAACACATTGCCCAAACTAAACTATTTGCTTCTCTTTAAATGCTCCAAGAGCATCTCAACATCCACAACAGGAGGAAAAAGTGGTTGATAGCAGCCCCGGAGATGGGACTATCACATCATGCTTCCCCTGCCTACTTATTTTCGCTCGAGATCGTCCCAGTTTGGCTCCCTTTGTGCTTTATGCTGCAAGAGATGCTACGGCCACCCCTGAGGAAAGCTGGACACTAGACACCTTCTGCAGCTAGTCATCACATCCCTGGGGTTTGTCACAGGGGTGAGCTGCAGGCTGACGCCAGTCACCTGCTTTCGAGGCAGTGAAGTGTGCTGCTTGCCAGGGCTCAGCAGTTCCCGGGAAGCCGCAAGTGGATGCGAGTGGCAGATGCTAACAGACACCAGAGAGCCGGGATCGCCAGCCTCGCCTCTCCCTGACAAATTGCACCTTCCCCGCAAACATTTCAGCGTGTAACTTATCTCCCAATCAGAGGTCTGGCTGCCCCTCCTTGCAAAGGCAGTGTCCTTCCAGGTGGATTATTTTCCACTCAAAGACTGATGCCTGCAACAGCAATCTTGAAAGTCTCCTGCTATCTGCTTCTCACTCTTCACAAGACAAGACAAGACCACCCAGAGATTCGCCTGGAGAAATATTACACCAGCCTGTGGGCTGGCGTGCCTGAAATTGGCCCGGGGAGCATATCGACACCAGTTACCCAGCTTAGGGAACACAAGGGGATTAATAACTTGGACAGTGTGCGGGATAAAACTAACCTCAGAAACAATTCCCCATCCAAACCCCATCAGAATTTTAATCTTTACAGACTTTTAGCTCCATAGCCCAATAAATCCTTTCCATAGTGACTCATTGTTACCCTGATCTTCCTTATAAAACACACGGTGCAAACAGTGTAACATTTTCCTTTCTTATTGCTCTCCTTTGTAAAACCATCTCTCCTTGTATCTCGCTGCCATTTGCCTGTTAGTCATGGGCTTCACTCCTGAATGAGCCACTTAAGAAATGTTACACTGATGTCAAATTGATACATGTCTTGTGAATACTTTATACTTTCTCTTTATTTAACATGAAAGGACAGTGTTCAGAACTGATCAAAAACTGGGGCCGAAGTTTCAGCCAAAATGCAATTTTTCCATTAAAAAAAAATAACCTTTAGCAGAAAACAGAATATAAGAGCTCAACCAAGGCCATAAATATTTCACATTTCAGATTTTTCTTTTCTTTCGACCCACCTGAAAAAATTTAAATTCCTCATAGAGGACATTATTTACACTTCTTAAGGAGCCCTCAAAACATATTTTCGAAATAACTCCGTTGCCAGGTCTCGAATGCTGCAACTGCAAATCATTGGGTTTTGCCTGTGAACTCCAGCCTGGTAAAGTGTTTTCCCAGATATTTCAAATCCAGAGTGACCAGATTTTACACAAGTTCTGAGCAGGCTGAGTGGCAACACCAGGGAGGAAGAACACAAAAATACTGTTCTGTGAACCAGTTATCTATTCCAGGCTGCTGCCTTCCCTTCCCCAGGACAGCAACAGGAACAGCACCCAGGACTTCAAGAAGCCCCTTTCTCCAAGTACACAGGTTGCCTTTTCACGATCAACCATTTATGGTGAGGTCACAGTAAGCGAGTCTTAAATTCATTCAAGTTTCTAATATTTTAATTGAGTGAGAACAGGAGGACATCATTACAGATCCCCAGGAACAATGCAGGGAGGACACTGAGGTCCTTGTTGAAGCAGTGCAGCAAGGTGTGCAGCCCCGAGCACATGGCCAGCCTTACAAACCACCGTGTCATTCCCCACAAGCTTAAAGCAGTCAGCTTACATTTTGAAATTCAGCCTTCAACACATAACAGAGTCCTTGACCACCCTCCTATAGAAAACAAAATCCTGCTTATTTTGGCAGATGTTCATTTTTCCTTTCAAGCACGCCATTCTGTCTTCTTTCTGGCTGTTTAGGGTCTTTTCCCTAAGTACAACGTTATTGTGGGTTTAGCCTGAGACGTGAGTCAATCCCTTCCTTTAAAGCGAACTGATTTCTTCACTTCTTTCCCTGTGATATCTATTTTGGAGGCTCTCAACTCCCTGGTGGGCCAGTGGGACATCCCGCAGCCTCTTTATGGCTGGTGGTCTGCGGGAGGGAATAGGATTACATCTCTCAGCAGCCAATGGTGCTGCCTGTAGGTTCAATAAACAGGCTTTAAAAAAAAAGACACACACACACAGCATGTCCTTCTTACTCTGCTTTGCGTGGTGTGACTGAACCTGCAGAGCCAGTGGGAGCGAGTTCTATAGTGATAACGGTAACCACTGACTTTCCCTTTCCTGATTTCACCTCTTTCATTATGTTGGACAGCTTTGTTCCAGACTAGGAGATTATGCAACGGGCTGAGGAGGAGATGTGACTTCAGTGAGATATAGCACACAAAAAAGTGTGACAAATTGCAATGACAGGGGCTCCGATGGTAGCTTGTGATGGAGCGAAATTAAATCCCTAACCCAACAATGCAGCATTATGCTATATTCTATAGGCACCCTTGTTGAGGGTAGATTGAGAGAAAAAGAGATGGGCAAAAAGAAAGATGCACACATACTTTCCCCATCCACGTTCCCAGCTAGCCCTTTCCCCCAGTGTTAGCTTGGGGGTAAACAAAAAAAAAGTCCTTAATGCTTGGGCCCAGATGTAAGAGATGTGTGACACCGGGAGACGTGGAACGGATTGAAGGGATGCCCAGCGAACACCATCCGCCTGCAGTGCCATCCCCTGCTCTGTCCCCCCCGGGAGACGAGGCCGGGACATCCTGTCTCCATACCTCCACACACAGCATCCCGAGTCATTTGCCCTCCTTCCTAATTAAAGTGCTCCCCGAGGGGTGCTGGAGGATGTGTGTACACCTTTGTACTCAGCTGCTCCAAACTTCCTTGGGCAATACCGAAGGGTGATCCTGATGGCTTTTTTCATGCTAAATAACTGACCTAGACGCCCTTACTGCCCCATTCATCTCTTCTACATAAACAAACTATTCATTCCCCAAGGAATAGGTGCATCTGTTCGCTCAGGCCCAGCTCCTGAGGGAAGCCAACAAGAGACTCGAAACTATTTAAGGAAGAAGAGAGCACAACACACTGTTAGAGTATCTTTGCTGTCCCGGGGCCATCCAGGTGTTAAATCACTCAGTGGCCTCTGAAGGGTCCAGAGCCAAACACTGAAACAAAAGGCAAAGATGGGGAAGGAGAGTGCCAGATATCACAGCTCACACTCCTCGAGTTTCTCTTTTGCTTGCTGAGGTTTTCGGGAGCTGTGTATTGACGAGACAGAAAATGATGTTGACTGTAGGAGGCTTGGAGCACTCAACACGGCTGCAAACTTTATGAGCTGGTCAGCATTACTAATGTTCTCAGAGTAACACTCTTGTGGGACTCCTGAGCTTAGTTTTCACTGGAAAGAAACAATAGTTTTAGCTGTGAAATGTTTTACATTCAACTTCCACCTCTCCCCCCCTCTTCAGTGGAGTTGCCATGAGCCCAGACTTTAAAAACATTTCAGACTTAAAAGGTTAAGATTTAAGTGCTGCTGATTTTATCTGGGCTTTTAACTAACATAGGCAGGTGGATTAGAGATATGTGTACAATCTCCACTCTAGACACTTGGGTAAATATGCACAAGTGCTGAGTGAGCCAAGGAAGGAATCTGATGTTATTGTCTATTAATTTGAAAGCAGAGATTAAAGAAAGTGCAGAAATCAGTAGTGTAAATATCAAAAAGGATTTCCATTTATATGTAAGAACATTACTCTAGCAGTCTGGCTATTTCAAATAACATGAAAGCTTTTTTTCTGAGGAAAAAGAATTGTGAATTTGTTTAAATTTACATATTTTCCTCTCTCTTTGTTTGCAGGAATGGTCGCCATGCTTGCAGCTAGGAAGCAGTTTGCTCAACAGGGCTGGGTTTTGTTCAGGGCCTGCATTTGGCTGGAGGACCTAAAACCAGCAAAAGTATTTCACAAAGTTATATGGACAGGCAACCAGGCTGGGATTTCCTCCTCCTTGCCTTCCTTTTTCACAGTAATATTTGTGACTATTCTTTCCTTCTTTATTTTCACTGAAAATCAGCTTGAAAACAGCTTCTGATTTTCTACTAACGTTTCTGTTATTCAGAAATATTCATGGAAACTCAGCAGAAATGATATGCAGGTGATGGGGCATTCCAAACCATTTTGGCTGTGGCTATTGATCAAGTCAGTGATGTGACTGCTGATCCAGTTCCTGTGGATCACCTCCGCCTCCTCCTTAGACGCCTACAACCAATTTTTTAATTAATTGTGATAATAAACAGTGAACATCCTCAAAACAAATTAAGTGCTTGTGCTTTCTCCTAGAAAAAAGAAAAATATATGTATATATACCTGCTCTGTTAATAGAGCCTATGATTTTAATACTGGAAGCAACAATATTTTCTCTAGAATCGGAATTAAGTTGTGTCTGTATGAGATTGGTGCTCTTTAAAAGCCTACTTGGGGCTAAAATATCAAGAAATTCTCTACTTTTATGAATGCTTTACAAATTCCTGGAGGTCATCTGAATACTCAAAAATAATGCATAATGTGACCCCATGAATCAAATAGGCCAAGCTCAGCACTTTTTATTAGCAGAAATATTCATGAATCTTTTATCCTCCTCCTTAGTCCACCAGCTCTTATTTTCACCCTGTTCTCTCCTTAATGCAACATTTCATAGGAATGCCAAGGAAAAGGAACCCAGCTTCAGGTTTAATTGCTAATATTTCTAAATTTAGTCAGCATAAAATCCATCTGAGGCTCCAAAGATTTTCCTTGTAATCTGCAGAACCTGAGTTTGAATCTAGCCCAAGAGAGCACCACAGCAAATAAATACCATCTGATCTCTACAGAAATCTGACAAGAGTTCAACTGTTTTCCACCTTGCTACGAGTATATCAGAGCTGATTTCCCAATGCAATGCTGTAAGGGAAAAAGTCAATTAAAATGCAACTGTCCCAATTTCAGTGAAAGTTACCGATCAGCAGGAATCTCTATACATGTGGTTATTTTTTTTTTTTTCTTTTGAATTAAGCAGACCAATATATTCTGTGATATTATGTTCTTATGCTGGCTCGCTTTCTGACTCATGTAACCCTGGACAAGCAGCAGTGTCTGTGAGCCAAATGACCCCAGTTTTCCACACAACAGTATGGGAATTGCTGGACTCGGCTCATTCCTCCCATCTTTCTCACCTGCTTCTGTGACCATTAGAGATACCACAGTGAAACTGCAGTATTTGGCTGAAGGCACATAGATGGGACTGCCAGTTTTGTTATATACCAGCACTTTCCCTATCAGGGTAGCCTAAATGGGATTAGGCTAGACAGAAAGGAACAAATTCTGGATGCTGGAAACCATCCAGATTTGGTTATCATTACATTCTTTACTTTGGTCCGTGTAAGTGTCTTATGGAAGATTTCAAGTTTTAGCAGCCAAAGAAAAAGGGAAGCATTTCCAGCTCTCTCTCTCTGGTATCACAGGTCTGACTCCGTAGGTTATCAGCCTCGGCAACTTGTCCCAACTCTCGCTAGCATCATGGAAATACAGACATTATCTGATTGAAGACTGGATTTGCACATTTTTATTCTGCAGCTATTAGCTTTAAATAGAAAGTTTTCAATATTTCAGTGAGAAAGCCTCAGATCCAACAATGATTCCACTTGGAGTGGCTTTTGCTCAAGATTGCAAATTTTTGTTTGTCAGATCATTTTGCAACTAACATTTGGAAAATTTTAATACAGAAAAAACCCCTAGTTTCCACTCAGTTCTGACATTAAATGTCCGTAAAACACAGAGGAATCTCCTCAGTGAAGCACTTAAAGTATCAGGTCTTCCTAAACCAGTAAGATTAATTATCATGTATAAGTAAATAAGAATTTATTTCCCATTTGCAGATGTAGGATGATTAGGCCTGCAAATTAGTTTGTTCCAATACCGAATATTGAGACTGCATCAATAATTACTGAATAAAAAGCTGAGCCCTGGGGTTTGAGCTCCTCTGAATAGTTTGGATCAAGAGTTCCCTCACATTACGTTACAGATAACAGCTCTGCACAACATTTGGCTCAGGTTCAGTCGCTCTGAGTCTAAGGCCAGAATAGACCTTCAGTTCATCTCCTTCGACTCTCTTTCTAGCCCACACAATTATATTTCACTCACATATTCCTATGCTGAGCCCGGTGACATTAATTAAATGGGAACATTTCAGAAATCAAGAGACAGAATTGTTGCCTGCTCTAGGCAGAGCGCGGGAGGGAGAGGCCAACCCGGCCCTTGCCGTGGCAAAGAGCTGATAAAGGTGAGTGCGCGTGGGATTTGTCTCCTGTAGCTTTACATGTCTATAAGGTAGATGTCTACATCCGATCTCTTCGTGCTCACACCCCGCTGCAGTCAGAGAAAAGGGCATTTCTAGCGCTCAATTCATCTGCTCTGCCTACGTCAGGGTGAGACTCGGTGCCCCCTTTCCACCGGAGGGTGACCTCCTCAGGTGTGGACAGCTGTGATACAGGTACCTGAGAGCCACTCAAGGACACCCTCACCTTTCATGGCCACACCACAAGCCCTACGCAACAGAGCAGCTCTCAGGCCTCTAAGGATCCGTGTTGGTTTAACCAAGCAAAGTGTCAGATTATCATTCCCTCCTGATGCAGGAGAGCAATAAAGGTTGGGATTTCTAGTTTGGGTTTGCATCTACTACAAAGGAGAGCTGTCTGTCATGCAACATTCAAGGTTAGGATGGGGCTGACTGCATTCTCTTGCTTTATGAAAGCGAGAATTGGTATTATTGTCCTTTCACTCTCATGAGAGACACTTAATTTGAAAAGAGGCCTTGAATTTTGTTAAACATTATCAGTTCCTATTTTATTCTAGATTGATATGTAGATTAGGCAATGCCTGACACTCAAAATTAAATATGAATAACACAAAATAAGAATAAATTAAAAGACTGCAAGATGTCCTGGCTACCCTAGCTTTTGTCATAATATTCCTAGTCTTACATGGCTAGAGATGTTGGTTAGGAGAATTCAGTTTGATCCCTATGGAAACGTGCTACAGAGGAAAATAAACTATAGAAAATGTGAATGTAGGAATTAGAAGTCCTACAAATCATTGTCTTATGCTTATCTAGCCAGGAATAGAAAACACCCACTAGTGCAGTGCAATCTTTTCCAACATTTCATCTCAGCCATCATGTGTTTCAAGTCTCTCCTGAACGAATAGCCTCTAGGAAGAGGCTGAGTGCAAAATTCACAGCACGTAAATTAGCCTCTTTCTCTGGCTAGTGGGTTATTGAGAGGAGATTGGAATTGCTTTGTTACTCAAATGTATTTGACATACTCTTTTGCCATTTTTTTAAACTCTCTTGGCTACTCAATGTTTTGCCCTGAGTAGTTGTGATCCCTATTTAAAGGTGAATTGCTTTCCTTAAATCTAATAAATGAGCAACTTGGCTTGTGTGAGCAAATGTTGCAGTTTTCAGAAGAACTTGCATCCAGACTGGTGATATTGCCATTTGAGAGCCAGAGCATGAGCAATCACCCAAAATTAATGGAAAATTGGAACAAAAGAGGGGCAGGCAGGGTGAAAACGAATTCTTTAGAAAATCTGAATGTCTGTGGATTACTTAAGCTTAACTCTACACCTTCACACAGGCACAAGACATCCTGTAGCCCACAGGAGAGTCTCAACACGTTACACATTCAGCGTGCAAGACACATTAAGAAACTCGATATTAGGTTTCCCACTGATTTCTGAGTGACTGGATGTGCAGTGGACTGTCTGCCTTTCCCCTTTTCCCAGCACGCCTGGATACCTAGTTTTGCTGTCATCAGTCCAAACACATGCTCTATTTTCCCCTCTTTCTGAGCAAAATCCTCTTTCCCTCTCCCCCTCTCCATACACTACTCTTTCCTGTCTCTTGTTTCTCCACAGCGGTGATGCCTGCCAGGAATCAGAGAGATTCAGTGTGTGTATTGAGCGACCTGGGAAAGGGGCACTTAGGACAGAATTGCCTGTTTTGGGCCCAAAACATGAGGTTTTCAAACTCTGTGTTAGCCCCATGAAAAAACAGGAATTAGGAGGAGCAGCAGAAAGCGTCTCGCATGTGTCAGTGTCTGTGTGTGCGTGTGCATGCTCTAACCTGGAGTAATGCTGGTGATTAAATGGTCTTTAAATCAAAGCTGATAGATAAATAAGGGAACTATTCCAAAACCAAGGGGGTTAAAAAACACTCCACATGCACCTGCTGGAGACGCTGTGCTGCTGGCTCCACATTTCAACTCTAACCTGTATTTGATATGGTGTTGTTGCAGCTGTGGGTTGGGGTGGTTTATTTAAGTGGCTCCAAATGCTTGTCAGTGTGGCAACCAGCTGAATACATAAAACAGGCTCTCCAAACCCTTTATGGCCCAGGGTCAGAGTAAATGGAATAATAAAATCCAAATGCTTTTGTCTCATTTTCCATCACCCAAGCCTTCCGCATAAATCTACAGCTTTGCAATGACCTTCGCATTCAGTGTCGGGGATGAGGCCGCAGGTCTGAGATACATTTGGTCTTCATCTTAGGTCTTTAAAAGCTTTTTCCAATTAATTTTAACTGACTTCCATAAGGATCAAGTACAGTTTCCTCCTCCCAGCCCCCTCACTCCACTTCCCACCCCCTTTTTCTCCTGCCTGGCATCTTCGACCAGTCAATTGGGGGAACACTAGAGAATAAGACTATTGATCATATTAAATGTGGTAGCACCAACAGCAAGACATTTACAAAATGAGTGATGTAGCAAATAGGAAGTAAGAGATTTCTTTAAAGAGTTTTAATTTGATGTCTTCCTCACTGCAGGGTGTCTGGTTTTCTTTATTTCTCCAGTTGCCACATCATCCCTATTCAGATGTCATCGTGGGGACCCACATGTTTACAAAGAGTAGGTCACTATGAAACTAAAATATGCACGTTTAGGTTTACTGAATCAAAAATCACCTTGTCTGGAACTGCTGAGGGCTACTCCTTGCACCCTCCCCATCTGATCTACATTAGATGTAAAGTCACTTCTAGGTGTTCCAATTACAGTGAACAGCAATTCAAACCTCTGTCAAAAGAAGTCCTCAGGACACCTCTGAACATTCTCCCTCGAAGAACCCACAGACTCCCCTCTCCAAATTCCCAACCAGGTTTTTAACAACCAGCTAATAAACTGGTGCCTAAAAAAGTGCTCATTCCTAGTTTTGCACTCAGTAAAGCCGGGCCAGACTCTGAGAGCCGTAGTGAGCGTTAGGGGACACATTCACAGCCGAGTCTCCACGTTTACTGTGGCTCTGTTGACTTCTGTACAGCTGAACAGGTCTACAGGATTGGAAGGCTCAGCCCATACTGTGCAGATGTGGTTCATAAAACCAACAATCGGGTACCTCGCTACCGGGGACTTGGGCTCAATTAACTTTAGAAAAAACAAAGAAACAAAAGCATCCATAAGATAAGTGCTTTCCATGGCCTGCCCGAAGGAAAACAATGACTAAACGGCATCTCCAAGGAAGATCCATATTTCTTGAGTTTGCTGTCCAAAATTTTAAACATTTTAAAAATCAAGGCAGTTCTGATCATGTTGGCACGGCACTGGAAGTCCTGTCTCTCTAATCAAACCAAGCGCTCCTACCTGATACTTTATGAGATTTATCCATCACGAATTCAAACTTCTGCTTCAGCTCTGACAGGAACATCAACAAAGTTTTAAAACACAAGGCTTTAAGTAGTAAAATCCTTTAACTTTCACTACATGATGATGTATGGGGACACCTGATTGCGCTATTAATGACAACGTGGATCAGTAACCGCTGAAGTTCATGGAGCTGGTTCCCTGCGATCTGTTGACAAAATACAACTTTTTAGCTGGAATCAGCTTCCTCAGTTTTTTCTTGCTTGGTGAAACTGTCCATCCAAGCAACAAATAGGCCAGTAGCTCACAGAAGTGCAACCACTTGGTTTCCCATGACATCGAAGGCTGTCCTTGGAGTCTCTGACATCCAAAAAGCTGGGAATACCAGCTGAAGCTTTGCCTGTGAGCCAAGCATTGGCAGTGGTTCTCTGATGTGGACTCTCTGGTAGGTCAGTACTGACCACAAGCTGGGGTCTTTCCTTCAGTGGGTGCACTATGAGAGCCTCACATCTCTGACCATCTGTTCTAATCAAACCCAAAGGATTTTAAAAGATTTCTCTTTAAAATCTGTCTGAAATTTCCTGACAGATTCAGAATTGTCAAGAATGGACAGGCAGATGAGCAGAAATGCCCATCCAATGAGGTAGGCACTGGGAGATCAGGTAAAAGCCACTCCTGTAGGAAATCAGGCTGAGAATAAAAGTTATACTGTCCCTTTTTTTTCTCCTCCAAAAATGAGAAGAAATCATACACCTGGCCGTGGAAGTTAGATAAGGAAGGGCTCCATCTTGGAGCCTATGGGATTAAATGCATACTACTAAAGGTTCACTTCTGTCCCCTGAAAACAGGATATTTGTGTTAATTAATATGAATGTATGGATTAGAGACCCTAATTAACTTAATAAGTGAGCCCACAAATGTCCAGCTTTATATTTGCTGTGCGCAAAAACTATTTGTGGCCCTATTGAAAAGTCCTGAATAGATTTAAATTATAAAAAAAACCAAATCACCAAACCATAACTGAAAAAAAAAAAACAAACACAGAGCAAGTGTTTAGCCACTTAATTAATTTAAATGTCTTCTAGCATGGCACAGGGCATTAGCACCCCCCCAGCAGGGTGCCAGGGTGCGTGGCTGGGAGTTGGGCAGGCAGCAAGACATACTGTGAATTTTCTCCCCGAGCAACACGGTTACAGAAACAACTGCAAATAACTTTGTGCTGATCCCCAGCAATGCATTCAGCAGCCCCTAATCTTCCAAATGTCTGCCTGTGTGACGGTATGAAAACTATGGCATTCCTGCAGCCCTCACCTATGGAGACACATCTGGGCTTTTCTACTGATTCTTTATTTATGGGTTTCTGTTTGAAAAGCGAGTTAAATAAAGATCACTAATGCAACCCTGAGAATTCAAGAAGATGCTGAAACACTGTCAGAATGTACAAAAAAAAGACACGCTGCACACATTTCCACCTGGATTTTTTAAAAGTCCTTTTTGGGCACGCACTTTTATAAGAAAAGGAAACTGAGGCATGAGGTGAAACAATATGACCATGCCTTGTAGCAGGGGCAGAAATTGAACTCAAATCTCTCGCCTCAGTCCTCCACAGGAGCTCCAGGAGCCTCCATGCCTTGGTTTCACACGTGAAACTTTAAAAGCTTTAATTGAGAGGCTGCATTTCCCCTGGAGTGGAATCAAATGAAACAAGCTAGACACTCAAGTAGGCTTACTGGTTTAATTTAAAAGTGAGGGGGACTGGTAGCAGGGAGCTCCCGGTCAGGGGTCATTCGTTGTGGAATATACTTCTCACCTTTGTTTTCCTCAGCGCTGGGCTCTGGCAAACTTAATGACATTTGGCATCTCCACCTGCTCTATCAGTTTATCCTTGAATTAGACAGCTCAGCCTAGAGTGGCTTGAGAGCTTATTTGGGGCTCGAGATTTATTATTTTTAGGGGATTTTTTAAAAAGAAATCTTTAGCTTTTAATGTCGGATTAGTAGTAACAGTAGTAACAGTAGGAGGAAGAAGACCCCACAAAGTATAAGGGGGGAAAAACAAATGTAACGGATGATGTAGTTTGCCTGGAGGAATGACGTTAATTTGGACCACTCGGCTTTACCCTGGCATCTGCTTTGTGATTATACAAAAATAGGAATTTCACAGGATCTTGATCCAGCACATGAAGCTGACTTCATTCCTGTTTAAGTCTGAGGATTTCAGACCAAACATCTGTTTGAAACATGAGATGAAATTCACATGATTTAGACACAAAGCCATGAGTCAATTAGATGTCCAGCATGCGTGGTCAATATCCTTGGCTCGGATCCTCTGAAAAATTAGCACGTAAGTAATTTTATACACAGAAGAAGGCCCGGTACATTCAATGGGATTACTCTGGGTTATTCAGCTTTTTCCCAGGGTGGGGTTCTCAGCTGGAACCAAACCTCAAACCACATCAAGCTCATAGAGTTCTCGTACAGATATTTTGCACTTCTGAAACCAGAACAATTTTCTCTTCCAGGCTCTGACATCACCACTCGGCAGCAGGGATGTTCCTGATGGACATTTTGAACTCCTTCGGAAGCAAAGATGCGCTGAGAGGTGCCACACATCCCAACCGGCACCGCTCTGTTTGCATCTCACATAATCCCTTAATAAAATCCCCAATAAGGGACACCCAAAGCATGCTGCTATCGAAGCTGAATTTCTTCCAAAATTAATGTTGTTTTCCCCGAAAGCCTTTAAATTTTGTCACTATATGTAATATATAACTTTTTCCAGGGCATCAAAGGCTTTTCACAGAGCGATTTCTTCCCCTTTGCCCCTTCTGATATCAGGAAAAGCAGTCCCATTTGGTTTCCAGAGGGTGACCTGATCATCTCCATGAGCTATGGGGATGTTGGGAGAGGAGGACCGCCCTCTTAAATTACAAATTCTTGTCAGACTCAGTGGGTGAGAGACCCACGTGCCCTCATCTGGTCACAGAGCACAGCACACTGGCACATTAGCTTCTGAAGCTGCCTTTTCAGTGCTGACCTTTATATTAATGCTAATAGGGTTTGGAGAAATAAAATGTAAATTTGTCTCTAAATGGATTAGTCTAGGCTGGGGGTGGGAAAGAAGGGTGCAGGAGGGGGTATTGCTTGGAGCATTTGCACTAAAATTAAAACATTTATGTTCCAACACTTAATTTTATTAGTGGCACATTGAAGTTGCCTGAATGCATAATGCATCTCTCAAGTCCACTCTGCTCTCACTCAGGCTCTAAGTGTGTGTGCATGCACACAGTGCCTCCCCAGATGTACACTGTATCTACCTCATCCACGGCCTTTTCCTCTCACATTTTGTCATCAGGGATGTTTGTTGGTCGTCGCATCCCAAATTCACCGGGGAAGGAAACAAACAGTCCTCAGCTCTGCCCTGGAACCGTAAAACTACAATCTGAGCCCAAAATAAACCATGTTCTTTTAATTTTTTGTGTATCTGCACTACAGTGTGGGTGCCCACTTCCCATCAGCGGTGTGTTTACACACAGGAATTGGGTAATGAGGTTAATTGGTGCTTACCAGTGCTTTATGTAAGAGGAGATTTTAAGAAAGGTGAGTAAGCAGCAGTGTTTGCACCTTTCACATGGGGAAATTGAGCCATAATTGGCAAAGATTGGTTGCAGTGTCAGTGAAGGAAGAGCGAAGAGGGCAATGTTAACCCAACCAAGCGCAGTTTAACATTTGTTAAACCATTACAGCACCTTCTTGCTCTGCTTGAGCCCCAAGAGCTGGCTCTCCACAAGCAAACTTGGGAGGGTTGGGGGTTTAATTAGATATTGGTGATAAATGCCTCTTCAGCAGGAAAAGTCTGGGGCTCTCTCACATGGTGCAATTTGTTTTCTTTCTTTTTACAAAATAATTATCAGTGGGAACTATACAGTTTCATCAAAATCAAAACATTTTCATAGGAATAGATCAGCCGTGGCAAAGAAACTTGGTGAGAAGAAGTTATGATATCTCATTTCACCAACATCAAAACATTTCTGCTAATTTCACTTAAATGTTTACATGAAAATGTGAATTTTCATGTTCTGTGTTTATATATTTTCCTTAAATTGGCACCTAACTGGTTTTTAATGTTTTAATACTGTGCACATTTTTCAGAGCACCTTTTTTTTTGGCTCGGAACAGATAAAAATTTCAGCTATTCATTCTGACAGGGACCCAGGTTTTCCGAAATGTCAGCATTTCTTTGGAATAGAACCTCTGGGTCAGCGCCAGGTCTAAGTCCTTCTTATTGTAAATGAGGCCATATTCATTAGACATCCAGCCATGGCACACTTATCTTACACGAACATATATCTCCAGCATCGTGGCTGGGCCAAGGCAGGGATCAGAATTGGCACACGGGGCTGACATAGATTCATTCCTAATGAAACACGTCTACGTAAAAGTGATTAAGCCAGCAGCGTGCCAGAAAAATGACTCTAAAATCTATTGTTTTCAGGCAAGATCTGATCTCTGGAGCTCTATCTAAGGCCGCTCGTAGGATTCTGTATGCTGACAGGCTCCTATCCTTTCTCTTTATATAAAGTCCTGTAGGATTTTTCCACAACTAGGTAACCCCCAGGTTAAATTAATCGAGTGATTCGGCACAGAAACAGGCAAAAGTCAGGCTCGGGGAGCTGGAGGATGAAGGAGAGCAGCAGTGATTTGGGCTCCTCGTGGCTTGCCTGAGCTGACGTTGGTAGCTGTGTATTAGACACGGCTCAAAACATGATGCAGATGTGGAGGGCTGAGGTACTGTACATACGCACAGGGTCCTGTAAGGTGAAAAAAGAGGGGGAAAGAGCAGATCATTCAGTAGTTGAAAAGTATCTGATTGCCTAATGTAAACTGTGATTAGTGGCTCGGTGCCTGGACAGTGAGTACTTCGCGGGCCCCCAAATACAGTCCCCAAATCAGCGTGTGTGCTGCCAATCTGTCAGGCAGCCCAGCTGTAACACTTTCTGGCATTGCAATGTCTTCAGCTGGTTTGTGTCAGAGCCGACCAGTGCGGGGGGAGGTTTTCCAGAAGTTGGCTATTGAGTGTCTGTCTGCCTGGATCAAGGGTGTTGCCAGTTTGACATCCCAGCGTGGGGCCACCACATCTGGCCGCAGAGCCATTAGGAAAAGGGAAAGGTGGGGGGGTGCCTGGGATGGGGGGCAGCCCTGCAGGATTCAGAGCTCGGAGATACCCCCAACAACAGCAAAGGCCACGGGTCTGAAAACACAGGACTTCTAGAGAAAGTTGAGACCACTGCATGGAGAAAGGTTTTGAAGTGCTCAGAGCACAGCCTAAAATTCACAAGTGGCATTAAACTCCCGAATCAAATTGGGTCTCAAAGCCCTAAGCATGCAGACCTCTCGCTGAGCCTTTTCCTCCCTGTAACAAATTGATATTTTATTAGCTCAAAGCCAGATGCTTCCCCTTAAAACAGATTAATCTCCAGTTCATCATATCACCAGAGACCGAGTGAGGCGAGGGGTAGCAGCCGTGCCAAACACGTGTGAAGTGAACAAGACCCCCAGGTACTGCGGGAGGAGCAGCAAAGAGAGGAAACAAATTTTTTTCTCTTTTTTTTTTTTTTTGTAATAAAGTACCAGTCTGTTTTATGTGATGCCTTCAATTTTCTTCAGTGCAGAGGGGGGTTGCCCAAAATCCATGCAGCAACCCCGGCAGGTACACAGAGGTGGCTACTGCTGCACAAACCACAGCAATCCCAAAGGATAAAGCTTTTCCCATGCAAGGGGCAAGGCAAGGATGCAATGGGCCGCAGCAGAGAAGAAGAGAGCCTGGAAAAGGATTCTTTAAGAGGATCCTGAATCAAGGGTTAATTGTTTCCAAATGACCACTGTGTGGGAGACTATTATGGGATGGGACCCATTCAGGATTGGTTTAAAGCTGCTGGTTAGGTACCTTAAAAGAGGGCTAAGCAGCAGCAGCTGTTTTACATTTAAAGTGACTGAAGTGAGTAGTGAATTACTGTGGGAGACAAATGAGCCCATGACATGATTGGACCTGGGACGGCTCTCCCAAGTGGCCACTTGTTTCATGAGAACTCCCACCCCCAGGCTCTGCATTTGAGTATCAAAGGCACAAATAGCACCAATTAATTCAGATTAGCCCAAGAGAGAGCAAGCAGCCAGGTTAGCTGCCTCTTTATGGATGCAAGAACCCCTGTTGCTGTCATCTCTTCTGTCTTCGGGGTGCCCCTCTCCACTCTCAGGTTCTTGTCTTGTTATTCCAAATTGTTTCTTGAGGAACTCATGGGGAGCATTGGTGCTAAGTCAGAAGCCAGCAAGGCAAGAGGAGTTGTCTTAGTGTAAACTATCCCCTAGCAATAGGAGCTACTAACGAGGCAGCGTGCTGTGGGCCTTGTGTTTTCTGCCCAGGAGTTCAGGGCCCTGACACAGTTCACTCAGTGTATCCTAAGTACATAGTCAGATTCAACTTTTCTTGGGGAATAAGCATGAAGAAAACCTAAGATTGATCAGAATTAGGAGTCTACAGCTGGGATAAACTGTCTGGACTATGTTTTACCAGTCAGATTTCAAGCCAAGTTCCAGTTTCTGACAGCTTTGCCGGACATGTAGGACTAACCACCCACCCTTTTCTCCTTTTTTTTTTTCTTTATTATTATTCTATATCATCCTCAATTCGTAACATAAAAACCTTTATTCTCACTGCTAACATGCAGCTGCAAAGTGCCCAGAGCCATCTGAGCATCCGCTTTGGGATTCGATGTTCAGGTTGGTGACTTCCTGGCGATACGGGGGCTTGCGTCAGCCTTCCCAGAATTGAGAGGAAGAAACAGTCCTGCGTGCTATTTACCAACCTGCATTAGTCAAAATACTGCATTTTAAAGCCCCTTAAGTTGTTATACATCATCATATAAGTCATCACAAAACAGTGAGTATGAATTCCTAAGAATTATGTTGACATGGAAATTGTCAGCAGAAGTGCTGGAAATTTACATCTCCTCATATATCTGTACTCCTATCCTCCATAGAAATTAACATATTATAACACTAATATTTCAAGGTAATGTTTTCTCATGAGGATGCCATATTTTATCAGTTAATATCATCTGCGTAAAAACTATTCAATTACAGTATCAAGCAACGTGTGATTAATACTAATATCACTAATGTAATGGCAACTTTGTGAGGTGTCATCATAGCTGTTCAGGCAGCTGGAAATGGCAGGAGGAGGAAAAGAAAATCATTCTTTTTAATTAGAAAAAGAAAAGTTCGATATCCATGAAAATGAATGGCCAGTGATATCTGGAGTGCTGTCCTACCCTGTCTGGAGAGTGGAAGTTGGGCTACAGATCTTAGTGGGACAAGGATTACACTGCACAACCTTCATGCTGGTGTGCTCAGCCTTGAGCTTCATCCCTTATATCCCTACATTATTAAAGGAAGGCATGGGAGGAACTCAAGTCTTTTACCCAAGAAGCAAGAAAACCACTCCTGAAATTTATATTCTATTATTATTTCAGAGGTGCCATTGAAAAGCCCTTGGATGCTCATTTCTCTTTGCTTTTACCTACACACAGAAGAGCAGGAATGAGGGACCTGGGGCAGAAAACTGTATTACTACAAGGATTATCAAGGTGTGAGGAAACCTAAGATGGAACCTGTCGTACCTAGGAAACACAGTATTTTTTTAAACAGCAATAACCCCGCTTTGTCCCTCTGGATCCTGAGTCCTGTGAAGGACAGGGTTCTCAAGAGAAAGAAGCTTAGAGGAGCTCCCAAAAGGCACAGAAATGAAAAAAAAAGACAGGATATCATCAACTGTTCACAAAGCTAAAGCTTCCAAAATTGACAATGCCTGTAACACACCACTGCAGATAGAATAGCTCCCCTTCTCCCTTCACCTGCAGATTTGTTGCCAAAGCTGAGTAGTTCTGTAATGAATAATTTATTCCAAATCATTTCCCTCTTCAGGAATTGTCAGAAGGGGATCATGAATTTTTTTACACGTATATGTTGTGCGTACCACTGTCACTGTCCAAGGGAGTCATAGGAAAGCCGTGGAACTTGTATCTCATGTGAGCCAAGTTTTCCAAGCTTTCTCCCAGCCTTTTGCCCAAGGGTGGATTCCAGTCTATTCACATAGATATGCCATATCATCATGTGAATCCTTTTGGGTCTGTAGCTCATCCACATACATATTCACAATTTCAAATTCAAGCTGTCTTGACAAGATGCTTAGGTCACATGGGCCATATCTGATCCCAAATTGGAAATGGGTGATTTGGAATCAGCTTCCCAAGCTCTCCTCCCCACATGCAAAATCCTCTTCCCACAGAAAAATCTCTATCACACCCCTGAAGCTCACTCTTCCAGCCATGCTCCTGTTCATGTACATCTAGGAGAGGATTCATGGGAAGTGCTGAAAAACCCGGCCCAAGTGAATTGGTTTGAATGTTAGGATAGTACAAAACCCAGTTTTGGCAGTATTCCCCTAATTTATTTCACCAATTTAGGCAGATTTTACAAAGGCAGCTAAGCACAAAATGAAAAGGGGACTCTAACAATTCTGAATCGTAAACACATTTTGAGCAGATTGTGCAAAGCAATTCAACTAAAATTAGATTATGAAAAGTACACTAAGTAAAACTGTATTATGGAAATGTTATGAAATTAATTAATCTAAGAAGCAGCATTGCCACCAGCATGTGCTGGCCCTGTAAATTCCTGAGTGCATTTGCTCCACTCTCAGCCTTCATTCCAGCTGAAGTTAACACGAGTCAGAGACGTGACATTTCTAGGTCTGTGACCCCAGTGAATATTGTGACCTATTACAGATTTCCATTTGATCCTTAATTTGAGCCTGGTCAGTGACACTTGCATCCACTAAGAATTGCTCTGGTGACCACAGAGTGACAGCTAGTTACAACCAGTACAGCATTTCTTTAATGGGTTTAGTTACCAGGGTGGGTTGTTGCTCAGCTAAACCAATAAATAATGTATTTTCAATTAATAGACAAATCTTAGAAGGATTTGTACAATATGTAGGACTAAATGAAGAAACACATTATAATTATATGGTAATTTGTTAAAATGATCATTAATACTTCTGATGTTAATTATCTAATGGCAGAAAATTACTGAGGGTAAAAGTAATTTACCCTTTGTAATTGCTTATTAGGTTGTAGGATAATCATTTTGTTTTCTTTGCATAGCACTATTTATTGCCTTTTTCCTCTGACAGTAGCTGAAGTGTACGTGAGGTCAGAAGTTACTGGATACTTTTCTGAAGAAACAAGACCACATTTTTGGTTGAAGATCAACAGAGGACATCGACCATGATTGCTACGTAGACTCCTCACTTTTAAAAAAATTTGGAAAGAACACAATACAAAGTGAAAATTATACTTTTGGTTACAGACTATGTGCACATAATTATATGAAATGACCATTTACAAGTGGTGACTACAGATAGCAAGGAACCACACGCAGTGCACTTGTGCTCCTGGCTCTGCCAGAGACTTGCTGTATGAGTTTGGGTGAGATACACGACATTATCTGCAGTTCATCACAGCTGTGTACGTGACTTCCGAAAAAAGAGCTTCCGTGCCAAAAATTATTATGGATTTCACCTCTGTTCATTTTTCCCACCTTAAGGGTGAGTAAATGATTCCTCAAATGCAGGCGCTCGGATTCACCTCTTCCCTCATGTTAATCAAGAGTAGATTTTAAACGCATATTTTTTCTGAGAAACGTATTCCCAGAATATGTGTTAAACTCTGAATAACTTATTAGGAGCACGGAAATAAAAAGTTAGACTCTTTTGGTTTAGTATTCTTGAAACAAATAATTTCCTTTTTTTTTGTTTCAGAAGGATATTTTTAGAACGAAGTCAAACTTACATTTTAAAAGTTTAAAATAATAACAACTTTCAAGTAAATGAAACATTTCATGTAATGCATGGGGGTTTTTCCAGATTCAATTTCAGTCAGAAAACTGAAATTTCTCTTCAATTTCTTTTCCTTCTATTTTTCAAAGAGCAAACAGAAAAAGAAAAAAAATTAGGAAAAAAAAAAAAAAGGAAAAAAAATCGGTTCGCTTGCTCTTTTGCATATATTGAGTATTCCCTAAAAAGCATTGACATTTGAAAATGCATCCCCAGATGGCTTCTCACAAACCACACAGAATCAGAGGTGAAGAGGGCAGGGCAGAACTCAAAGTAGGGAGGAATCTGAAGCAGCGGGACTTGGGGGTGAAGGAAGCAAATGGGGGAGGAATTAGAGGCAATGGGACTACTGGGAAAGAGGGGGCCCCAGAGTAAACTTCCCCTCACATAACTTACATGTGCCTGTAAACCACATTGCTGACGAATCGCAGTTTTTATAGATAATCTGTGGGTGATACATAGGAAAATATGGTATTCATCAAATCCCGATCAGGAACAATCCCACTGAAGTCCATGGGATTGCACAGGCACAAGCCAGATGTGAGGGAAGGAGGAGTCAGAATCAGACTCGCTGCACATGCACACAGGCTGCCAAGCATGCAATGTTTTGATATCAGTTCGGGAAAGGATCCTCCATTTAAACCTGGAGTTCAAGCTGACTTAATAATGAGACCTGTAAATATGGAAGTTGTCATCAGCAAAGCTCAGTTAGCATGTTCCCAGGTGAGAACTGATGTCTTGTGAGGGCTAGGGATGAATCTCTATCCAGCAAAGCATCACACGTTTGCCATCGTGACAGCAGATTTTCTTGCAGAATGATGCCCAAATGCAAGTGATTACATGGGGTGTAGTGAGAAGCAATAGGGCCATTCACACATAATCACAGAGTAGATGTAGCAGAGATGGGTGTCAGCCAGCCTCCGGATCCAAGCACATTTGGATGGGAGAGAAGTTCAGATCTTGATCCAAACTTTGTTGTTCAGACCTGCGTCTCGCTGTCAGGAGGTGGCTTCTGGCCAACTCTATCTTCCATGAGTGATCTCACTTCACCAAACAACAGGTGGGATGTCCATTTAACTTAACTGGCGGGAAAAAAAATCCTCGTCCTTAAGCGGATGCTATTTTTGGTGGTCTTTAATAGGCGCGCGAGGGGAATAGGAAGATAATTAGCCCTTTTACGCCACTTGTCCCCATACACCTCAATTTTCAAGCTTGCTCCCTTTTTCTGTGGCGATTCCCCCACTCACTGTTCAGGGGGATGTTGACAGTCTCCTTTTTGGATGCTCAGCCTTCTGGAAGGCTTTGCTCTCTGCAGGCGGAGCTGTCTGGCACACAGCCATTGACAGTGAGCTGGAGTTTGCTCTGAAGTCCCAGTGCAATCATGCACTGTCTGCTGCCTGCTGCTCCACAGTGCTGCAGGAGCTTAAAAAAGACTCCTCCGGTCCTGTCAAAAAGACAACCGAATTATTAAAGCAGCAGCTCTTCAGGTGCTCAGGACTGTGGGAACCAGGGGCAGAAACTGATGGCAAAGAATGATCTGCCCCTCGCACTAAAATGCAGTGGAGTAGGAGGGATGTGGGTGTTGCAGGAAAAACAAGGCCAAATATTGCTCTCTGAATGGTGTTACTAGAATATTTGAGTGGATTCAGGTCCCTTATATTCCCTGCTATGGTGGCTTTGGACTGTCCGAGTTTTAAAAATATCCACTCCTAGCCTCTTTTTAGCCTCTCTCTTTCCCACAGACCCAGGAAAATGTGGTAATCCTTGGAGAGATCCACATTAAATTAAAACAGCGTGCAAGAATCTGTTTTCCCAGTTCCACCCCATGAGATGGAAGCAATGGCAGCATCCATAAACAGCGACTTGAAAATCATCTGACACCTACGGATCCCCAAGGCTCTTTGGTGAGGTACAAAGCCTCATGTGAGAGCAAAGTTAATGTGTGACTTGTTAATGGCAGAGCGAGGAGAAGGACAAAGGTCTCTTGGCCATGTGCCTGTCCCACTCTCCCCCCCTGTTTCTCTATAACTCAAAACTTAATAATATTTGCTTGTTATTAAGCATTAACATCTTAACCTTAGCAGCCTCATTCCCCACTCACTTCTGAATGCTCTGTACTATGTTATATTCCTATACTAATTGTGTATTTTTTGAAATATCATCATTTTCAAGTGATTGCCTTTTTAACTAACCAGTTTCTGAGCTCTGAGACTTTTTATGTGGAAGACAGCCAACCTTCATCTTTCCAGAAGTCAGGCCCTAAACTAAGAACCAAAACCACAAACCAGCCCTGACATCTTTGGCTTACTCCATCCCTAGGCATGTCGTTGCCTAGAAAAGGCTTAGTCACAGCAATTTCTAGATTGCTAAACTTCCCACCGTCTAGTTTCTTGGCTAGGGCACCAGAATTCTCGTGTTAACAACTTATGGAGCACTTCTCTGTCTCTTTGGGAGCATCCTCTTTAAGTTGGTGACATAACCATGTACTCAGCTGCTTTTTTTTTGGGGGCGGGGAGGGGGGTTGAGAGGGCTCTTTTCACGTCTGCTCTTCACAAATGCAGAGCCCTCGCAGCTTCCACAGCCCCCCTGCACTGCCCTGCCTGACTCTGAGCATCCTATTAACCCAGCAGCTTGGCTTAAAAACAGCAAGTCAGCATTTTGCTTGCAAGATGTATTATTTTATTAATAAGAAATATAAACTCTTGCAACCCTGCGGTAGGAAAGAGGGTAGAGAAAGCCAACTAAGTCAACGAGAAGCACTTTTTCCCCATCTCCAGACAAGCCTGCTAGGACGCAAGGCAACATATCCCACATGATCCAGCAGCTTTCTGAATGAATACTTTCCTCCCTGTGACAGAACGTAAACTGCTTTAGCCTCACTCTCCTCCTGACAGACCTTCTAATTATCTCAGCTGTTTACAGCACTCAGGCCCTCTGCTACCAATTTCTCCATTATTCTGACAGTCAACAAACTAGACCTATTAGAGCACAGCACAGTTCTTGCCCAAGGCAGGAACTTTGTGAGACCACAAATCGTCTCGGCATTAAAAGTCGGTGCATAAGAACTGCCCTCAGCTTTAGCGCTAAATTGCTGGTTTGGAGACATTCATTGCTGTATATTGTATTTCCACTATATTCCGCTTTAATAGACTTCGTGCTGAAGTGTGTAAGAAGAGTTTTAAAGCCTGAGGTGGCAAGTAGACCTTTTTTTTTTATTTTTTTTTTTTTACCATTTTATATATTTTTCCATCTTTTTTGTTTGTCACCTTATATTGCGAGGTTGGCTCACATACATAAAACAACACTGCAGTCATGCAAGAATATCTAACAGTTAGTGGAAGGCACAGATTTTACCAATAGAAGTTCAACAACAAGGTTTGGGCAATATGAGATTTTTTATTCTTTGATTTGTACAGGGCCTCAGATTTAAGATTATTTCTTTTGTGCTTTAGAATATTTTATTTTCCTATTTGGCAAAGCTAACTTGTTTTGTTCTTCTAATCTTCTGGTATCAAAACAGGGCCCAGTAAGAATAATAGTTAGAGAGGGAGATTACACTTTCTGTTAATAATTTGCATCCATTTGTTTAAGCAATGTTTATTCAAGGTTCAGAAAGCTCTTAGAAAATTGTGTTTATTAATTAGTGTACACAACACTCTATAAAGTATTTATATATGGCCTATCTCCAGATTTCTCTTAGTTTGAGTTAGTACAGACCCAAGATATCTTTTGACTAAACACATAGGAACCATCTGATTCAGGCATCCTTCAGGAAACCCGGACTAATTTTCAATTTTATCTTAAATTCAAGGTGTCTGCAGGTTCATACTGGGTTCCAATCTCCCGGGTTACCTACCAAGGTATAGAAATAATTCCAGGTGTCTAAGATACACATTATTATCGAGCTGATATTAATGACTAATGCCACCAATTAGCCCAAACCGCAAAAGCTCCAACTGTATTTTCCTGAGCCATTCAATTGATCCTAACACAGCTAGGAATACTCTCACAGTAAATTTCATTCAACCTTCTATTTGCCAAGCAAAAGTGGTTGCATTTATGAAAAATTAAAGCTTGTAAATTGAAAAAAAAAATCTTTTAAAGACCAAGCCAAAGAGAAAATATGTAAAATGTACATGCACACCATTTCATCTAAACGGTGTGTTGGAAGGAACGTGTGCTTTCACTGAACTATGTTACCTCTGCCTGCTGGAATGCTGGAATATAAAATGACATGTTATATTAGATTCTACTGAATCTGAATTCTTCCTGCAAGGCATTTGTAGCGAAATAAAATATTTTCCAATGAAGACTCTTTGAAAAGTGACATTTCTTTCAGCAAAAACTTCCTGAAGACAACTTCCAGTTTAGTGACACAGGGCTGGGTGAATTGTCACCTAGTCAATCACATGAAATCATGTACTGGACAAGGACATCGTGGAACAACAGAGGAAAAGCCTTAGACCAGGATTTGTGGTAAAGACTGTTGCATTCCTGTGAGATCAGTGTCAGTACTAAGGCAAATCTAACTCAAAAGCTGACCACTTAATAGCTTTAAAGTGTTCAAAGTTCTTAAGTTCTTCCAAGCACAGCTTTGAAAGAGAAATGGGTCTGTGTTGCGCCGTGGTTTCGCATTTCATCTTGCAGGATGTACTAATTTGGGCTAAATACTTCTGCGACTTAGTCAAACAAAACTTAAACCAAATTGTCAGGCCGCATTGCTCTAAACACAGATAACTTCAGGAGAACTGTGTGAGATTCGAAGTTTTGCCCCTGAGATTAGGAGCAGCTCTGATGATTTCCACAGAACTTGCATGAAATGTAAATTAGCAGAGTCTAGAGTCATTTGTCATCCTTTTAAATCTGTTTCCAAAACTTGATTTCCTGTTCAGAAGAAGGGCATGTTCCTGGGTCAAAGCCACACTGAAAGCAATTGGGCCCTAGGTGGCACTTCTAATTAGCTTTGGATCAGCTTCTCCAATGGGATACCTCGGATTTCTGCCTGCCAGAGGACGACTTCTCTGAACAGAAGACTCATGTCCACATTCTCAACCATGTCTGCAGTAACTCTAAGGTAACAATGGTATTTTTCTCTACCCTGACAGAAAATACAGGTTTCTGCTCTCAGAACCAAGAGAGAATCATAATACAATCAAAATACAAAGTGGGGATATTAGAACTCCTTGGACCATGATGAATGGAATTGGTGTCATACCATGGGAAACAAATAGAATCAATGAACTTTTAACATGAAAGCAAGAAAGATTGGTTAATGTTGGTTTTAGGGGGGCTTCATGTAAATAAGTGTATTAAATGATATTTAAAATAGTCTATCAGATGTTGTACTTTCATGTTTGCTTATTTTTTAGTCTGAAAGAAACCCATGTTGACGGGGCATACAAGCCATAACTTAAGTTGACCTTAGTGAATTAATTTACTGGTAACTATTTTCAAAGTATGTCTTAAGTAAATAACACATGAAGTAATTGAAAGAGAATTTCAGGCTTGCAACCACAACTATTTGTAGTGTAGACCCAAGTCTAAGCTTTGGGTTCATCCAATTATGGTATCAAATCGTTGCCATGTATACGATCAGCCCCAAGCGTGTGGGATGACAGTCAACACATCAGCCAGAATATTTGTAGGCAAGTCATTATGCATCGCAATCTTTTCAGCTCTCAAAAACTAAGCAAGAATTGTTTGCAAATCTTGGCAAAGCAGGCAAGCTGCTTGACATGGTTTGGATATCGAGGAGATAATGAGCCTTCCTCCGAGACCTTGCAGAGCACCAGGGAAGTGTTGGCGTTGGAGGCTGTTTCAGACACAGCCTTTCTTAACTGTTGGTCAAGCCTCTGGGCACTTTTCACATCTGAAATATTAATTTTGGTCACCTAGCCAGTGCTGTATTCAGAAAATTGTACTTTTTCTATCTGAAATTGCTATTCAAACTATAACTGGAAAATATATTAATTCTTCCCTATTTCATGCCCTAGATTACTGAGAGATTGTTTCGGCTTTATGATTTCTGGTCTGGACCCCTTCTCTAGCTCCAAAATTAATTAAACCAAACCAGTGGGATAGTCTTAAATTCATATTGGCTTCTGGAAAGGAAAAAAAAGTAACCCTTGTCTATTATGGGAGACTGGCAGCAACAGATTACATATTTAGGGAGCCCTGTTCCTGGTCGTTTCTGCAGCTTTCATTAAAAAGATATGCATGCTAATCGTGGAAATGGGAGGCAACCTAGAAAAAAGATGTATTATTATGAGAGGCTGGGACATTGTATTTGTGCATACAGCAGGGAAAACTATATTGAAATGAGTGCTAAAAACAGCCCAAGAGCGATGTGGGGAACGACGAGGAGGAAAATCCAGAGCCGGAGCATCGTAAGGGGAGCAGCGGAGTTGGAGTCAGAGATGCAGAAAGGAGAACAGGTGAGGGTCAGAAAGATAGAAAGGAGAGAGAGCAGCACTGGGAGAAGACATGAGAAATTAGATCAGAATCTAAAAGCACTCAGGAGAGCAGGGAAAAAGGCAGAAATTAGAACAGGAGCTAAGAGGAGAGCCGAAGAGGCAATAAAAACTCAAGGAGGAGAAAGAAAAACTGCAAAATGAAGAGAGGAGGACAGGAAAAAAAGGGCAGGAGATAAATATGAGGCAACATAAAAGGGCCTTGATCTCCAGTTTGTAAAGATGATGTGCTCTGTGGTGTGAAAGAAAAGAAATACTTTGCATTTTTTTAAATGGCCATGAAGAGAGGACCAGGCTACATCTCAGAAATCAATATCACATTTTATGCCTGCTGCACCCTTCACGAAGAATCAAGACAACATTGATTTAAGTAAGTAATATTTCATTGAAAACTGATCTTTGATTGCATAGCTGCGAGGGACTGGCTCTGAAAATCCCTCGGTGGTGTCTGTGCCGAACAGGTGTCATTTTCGGGATTGTGTTAGAAGTGATGTGGCTCCATTCCCGGTCCGCGGAACACGTGGAGAGCAGAGGACACGTCACTTTAGTCTTTGAGAGCAGATGATGCTGCATCAGAAGGGCTGGCCTGCTCTCTAGGGTCATTAGTCTGTGTCTGTTAGTTTGTGGTGAGCAGCCTGCAAGGTTTGCTTTGTGGCTGCATTCATTTCAAGCGGTGAAACGATTATTTTAAGATAATTAGAAAAGCCTTAGACCGATATTTTAAATCTGCTTTCCTGATCAATTGTAGCAGTGTTAGAGCTGGTGTGCAGTCATGAGGCACAGGACCATCTCCCCAGACTGCAAGGCCAGGCTCTTGTAATGGAATTAACTGTTTCCGAGACATTTTTTCCCAGTATTTGAGAATGTAAAATCTCCCCTTGATTTTATTTCCCTGGCCACTAATTCCCTCGGGAAAACAGATTCACTGTTTTGCCAGCAGATCTTGACGTGTTTCAGCTTCTTTGTACCATGAAGGGTGACAGTGAAGCAATTTACAGCAAAACCTGTGTTGGAATTCCCTTTTGGAAAATCACTTTCTTATCTTGATAAAATCAAAATATGTGGGTGAGAGGCTATGCTGATGGGGAGGGGGGCACAGAAGATTTTTAGACATAAACCTCAATGTATTTCATTGAAAACTGGCTTGTCTCAGTCAGGATATTTAGCCATTTGAATTAAGCTGGAGCAATAATGCTGCATAAACTTCCCACCGAGGCATGTCACACAACTCAGGGACACTGCAGGAGATTTATTTCTGCCTTTTTTCTTGGTCCTTTTGGAGAAATGTAGCCTCAAACTTCTCACTTACAAATCATGTTGGTAATTTACCACCAGGAAAACTGAATTGCAGGATTTTATTTTCACAATATGAAATTATTTGGGCTATCTCAGAAAAGCCAAGCTAGGAAACCCTGTTTCAACAAAGTCAGAATATTTTGTTTCAATTGAAAATGTATAAACAAAATATCTCCACAACTTTTCAAATTGCCTTTGAGGAAACAAGGACTCCACATCCCACCCAGGGATGAAGGCAAATGTTGAGATGCTGCTATTCCATAAACCAGTTCCTGTGTTAACTCAGTTCTCCATTGGTGCAGTACCTCAGAATTGCAACTGAAAATTCATTTTGAGAATCGAGGAAACAAAAACAAACTGAGAGGCTGATAGACGAGGTCTGTGAACCTGCTTTTGAAGGTAAGCCTTTGTTCAGGAGTGTATGATGGTCTTACCTCCAAAAAGGTTGGTCTAATGGAAGAAGAGTAGAGTCTTGGCCTTTGGAGGAAACGGTGACACTTATTTTGGGAAGCTCTTTGGAATGCAACACTCAAGCAAAGCTGAGGCAGTGTGTTACAGTATGGCCACAGGAATTACTAAAAATTAATCTAGACTCTGAACATTTATCACCATGGTCAAGAGAGAAATGTGATGCTGGAGAACATATTATTGTGTATCAGTTTGGCTCTGGTGGTGTGAGTGAGGATAGTGGGCAAGGTTCACTGTAGTTAGGTGATGATCCCCAGCCAGGGGTTAGCAAAGGAAATCTCCTCGTGTTTGTGCAATTTCAGTCAGACAAAGGTGACCACTCTGGGGAAACCCGGCTTCTCAGCAGCTGGGAATCCTGAACCACCACCTCCTTGTGAAAAACTTTTCCTCCCAGGCCTGGAATATCCAAGGACTTTTCAAGTTCCTGTATCAGGAGCTAGTCTATCAGAGAGCAGTGTCTCTTTAAATACATCACCCCACAGGACAGGTAATTTCCTTTTCAAGCAAAATCTTGAGCTTCACGCCATTTCTCTCAAGCTATAGAGGGATAGCAATATATACACACATATTTACAAATAGTTCATTTTTTCTCATATATACATGCCCCCTACAGCCTTCTACTCTTCCCACATAAAGGTAAAAAAAGAAACATTTTGGGTGTTTTCCTGGTATTCAGTGACAGTGCAACTACTCAGATGCAGATACAATGAATGAGTTCAAATTTCACAGTAGCATTGTAACAGAAGCAGAATAAAATATAGTAATATCCAGGTTATAATGGTTTTCTGACACATATAACTCTAAGCCATCTAACTTGCTCCAGAACTTGAAAATTGTTCAGCAAGCAGAACTGATAACTCTTAAAAAATGAATAATAATGCCAAGTCAAATCCTTTGAGCATTGTTACAAGACAATGTCAAAAACTAATGTACAGTTACTGTTCAATAATCATTCAAAAAATAGTTGCAGAACTATTTTGAAAACAAGTGAATTAGGAAGACACTTTGCTGTGTTGAAAATAATGAAAAGGACTTGTGGCCTAAGAAAATACCAGGTAAAATGATATTGCATATGTGTGCACATGCACATGTGTTTTGTATACATTAAAGAGACAAATAATTGACAACAATTGCGAAATATATTCAACAAATAAGGGGGGAAAATGCAATGGCTGTCTGTCGTGAGTATAGGGTACTGATGAAAAGTGTTCATTGTATTTCCGACTTCCCTAAGCCTAATACAAACGTGGAGAAAGTGGCATGACCCACTGAGCTGACATTAAAAGCTTTAAATTGAATTAAATTGGCAGAAACCTTCAAAAATTGTCTTGGGAGGGGAAAAAAATTTCATGACAGAGCATAACAGATGTATGAAATTAAGAGCATTTAGGATACATTATCTTTGCTGTATGATGGGAAATGTTTCTAATTGCACTCACAGGGTGCCTTTAAGATGTGTTTTTATTTAAGAAGTGTTCTTGATGATGTGTTATGGATTTTCAGCAGAAATATATAGGCAAAAGAATAAAATGCATATTAAGATCTATATTTTTGCAACCATCAACACATTTGTTGTCGTCGTTCAGTGAAGCAAACTGTAAAGGCAAAGTTACTGAATCCAGAGGAGTGAAATGAAAAGAAAAAATCTTATTGGGTAAGGAGGAACCTGTACTCTACTGATGGACATATATTCAAGTGCTCATAGGTGCTCTTGTAACTCATATCAGCATTGGCCTGTATGGATTTTCAGGTACATCTGTACCTTACTTCCTGTAAAGTTATTGCTCTTCTTTTTGTGGATGCTGGATGCTCATTAAATCCAGTAATTGAGATGCAATAGGAAATACCGTACGTGGATTTCGGCATTATTAATAAAGTCTGTGCTGCAAGGCATCCCCAACCAGCACCCAGTGTTCAAAGTCCTTCTCAGTACATAGTGAAAACTGGATAAAAATGCAATGGAATTTCTCTTCTTGTGTACTGCAGAATCTCAATCAGTTCTTGTTGTGTCATTGACTCCCACAGATTTAATATGTACTGAATCAAATTTCAATAAGAGGTATCTTCTAAAATTACAGCACTTCCCTTTGTGTTCACCAAGAGGTTCACAAACAGAGTTTTTCCAACTAATGAATGTGGTGTTCCAGGGGTTTTTTGCTGCTTTTGATGTTTCCAATGGGAGTCATCATTTTAAGGCCAAATATGACTGTCCAATCAATGCTGCTGACTTGCAGCACTGAGTCTAGAATGTTCCAGCTTCTTTTCTCCACATACCCTGATTTCCATTATGATGGGACTTCTTTGATTCTTTTTTTTTTTCTAGATTGATGAAAAATTTCAAACTTGCACAAAAGAACTAGAGGTGTTTCTGGTCTGAGCTGGTACATTTAGGTCTAAGCTTCTGTGCACCACATCCAACCAGAGCTTTTTGTCTCATTTAGTCAGGTCTTGTCACGCACAGCTTTTCTATGCTATGTCAAATTTCTTTTCTCTGTCCCAAAATACAGAGAATTAAGGAATCATTTAGGTTGGACCAGACCTTTAAGATCATTGAGTTACACCATTATCCTATCACTGCCGAGCCCACCACTAAAACACATCCCCTGTGAACGCATCTCCATTGTCTTTTCTTGGTATGCAGCATCCTTGCCTTAGATGTGGAAAACATCTAGACTGTGGTGATTTTTCTGGTGACCTCATAGATTTACTCCTTATCACAGATCATGAGCTGGGAGTTACAGCTGTAAAAGCCATGTCAATCCATTGAAAGTAAATATTCAAAGTCATGTGGCATCTGCTAGTTTTAGATGGAAATAGAATAAACTCTTTCTTTGTTATAACCACAAGAAAATCAAATGTTTACTAATATCAGAACTGGTTCAGCCCCTTAATAGTGAAAAGTGACAGGACATAGATTATTATCTCTGACATAAATTTGAGCAGGAAAAGGATTCTTTGCAATGGAAACAAACGCTAATGGAATAAAAATGACCCGCGTTGTCCAATGGATGTCAGACCTAGTGGAGTCCTGGATGACTTGGAACCATTCTGTTTCCATCAGAGAAAACAAATTGGCTGAATGAAATAACCTCTCATTCAGTTCTATATTTTTGTCACCAGCAGGAAAAATAAATAAATAAAACAGTACAAAACCACTTTCCCAACTTTCTCCAAATGAAATCACCCAACTGTGTGATCATGTTTCAGGTCCATTGCTCAAACTCAGAAAGGGGAACATAAATCAATTTTAAAAAAAAAGAAATTACATGAACTAACTCCAAATTAAGATTATTCTGTTGCAGCCACGTAACCTGCATTGTAAAGTCTGTGTTTTAACTTTTCTCCTGGAGGACGTCCACCAGTAAAAGGAATATGCAATGAGTAAATAACCCACCACATATTGCACACGTAAAAGATGAGGAAGACAAGTACTTTTTAGAGTGAAAAATTGGTTTCAAAAGCAATACTAGAAAGAAACTGCTAAAAATCAAATCAGAAAACGGAACAGTTAAACAGAGGGAAGGCTAATTCTATCAAACAATGCACGTAGCTCTGAGCTGATCTGTGAGGAGCCATCAGGAAAAACAGAGGAAGAGGAAAATCACGGGCCAGAAAAATCATCCCAGATTGCAAATGGCCCAGAGGCTGTAGGTTGTGGAATGTAGTATTAGTTTAAAACTTAATGGCTTCATGAAGGCTCCATGTGCAGGTAATGCATTAGACCCAGGAGATCTAGGCCCCAACTTTCCTTTTATTAAGACTTACCCAGAATTGCTTTGCATTTAAAATTATTCAAGAGTACAGTTTTTCAAACTGGATATTCATTTAAAAAAAAAAAAAGAAAGAAAAAGACAGGACTGATTATTTTCAATTAAACAGTTTTATATTTGAATCAGTAAAATTATGTGATCTGTTGAGGGGAAAAAATACTATGTAGTATAATTATATATAATATATACATTAGTGCAAATAGTTGTTTTGCTCTGATAGAACATGAATGAATCAGTGTTAACATGTAGCAAACTAAATCCTTCTCATTCCTTGAAAAAATCCCTTTCAAGGCTGTTATTTCTATAAGCCATTAACTTCTGGGTTAGGCTATGTGTTAAAGCGCCAAAAAAACTCATTGAAAAGGATATATTTCAGCCAAAACAAGTAAACTTAGAAGAAAAAAAAAAGAGAGAGAGAGAGAAAAATAAAGCAAGCACAGAACTCTACCTTTAGCCTGAAGAAATCTTTGGATTTGGAAATCCCTTTAGATTGGAATCCCTTTAGTTAAAAATTACACATTAATGGTTTTTACCCAACATGTTGCTTTTTAGTAGACAGCAGACAAGCCCACTGAGAATATTTCCATCATCTTCTTCAGTGGGTTCAGAAAACTCTCTGAATATATGAAGAATTATAAAATCATGGAATCACAGAATGGTTTGGTTTGGAAGGGACCTTAAAGATCATCTTTATTCTTCATTCCACCTCCTGCCACAGGCAGGAACACCTTCCACTGGACCAGGTTACTCCAAACCCCTTCCAACCTGGCCTTGAACACTTCCAGGACTGAGGCAGCCACAGCTTCTCTGGGCAACACTTCCAAACCTTTATTTGCACCAAATCTTTTGGTGACCACTCAGTGCTGGCAAAGAGCCCAGCCATTACAGGGGTCCCAGGTCCCCTGCAAGTGTCATCGGCCCTGTTGTGTTGCTGGAAACTGAGGCACAAAGGTTGTGGGGTGTGTGAGGGCAATAAGAGAGCCAGAGATTCATGAGCAATGATGTCTCACAGAGACCACTTCCAGCACAAATAACTGAATCCTGGTTATCCAGCGAGTTCAGTGGGATTCTCCCTTGCAATGTAATCCTGCTGCCTCTGGAGCAAGAAGAAAAAAGCCCAGATTTTTGGAGAAGAGTCTCAGACTACAAGTCAAGGGATAATGTGTTCTTCCCAAGCGTATAAACAGGAACCAACCACTGAAATGGATGGTTTAGAGTATTAAAAAGTATTTCTTTTAATCAGTCTTTTTGTATTACTGAAATGTAGAGAGAATTCTTTAACCATTTTCCCAGATTACGCACACATACATTTGACACTAACGTAAAGTGCAGCGTGTTACTAGATATATCTCCCTTTAAAAAACAAAGTGCTCACCTCCTGTAGGGAAGCCTCCTGGGGAGCTGGCAGCTAACGAAGGCAAAAAATATTGGGGTTCATTAGGCATGCAAGCATTCTGGTAAAATCAAAGATCACTCTGGAACCCCCTTGAACATATTATAGTTACCATTAAAATCATCATCATAGGATTTGATGTTAGTAAAACATATTGCTTAGGCTATAAAACATTCTAAACTAGTATCCCAAATGTCTTGCCTCAAGCAAGCACTTAAATTAAAGTTTCAGACAGCTGGCACTAGAATCAAAATAACAGTTTTGCACAAAGAGATTGGATAAACATGATTATTGTTTTCATAATTTATTTTGTCAACGTGCAGTATTGTGCCTTGATCCCTCCATTGTGCTTGGGCACAATTTCTTTTACTTTTCAACAGGTAACTATATTTCGCTGAGGTTGTTTTTGGTTTTTTTTAACAGAAAGCAATCCTAATTGATCTGCTGCTCTTGAATAATCTAATCCCTAATTAGTTGAGCCTGAACGTTGAGAAAGGCAGCATTGTGTGCTTTAATTAATTTCCATAATCTGGAATTTCTGTTTGCTTGCCTCATAAGATCTTTTGGTTTTCAAGGAGAGGGTAGCAGAACAATATCACTACTTAGCGTATGAAAAAGGGGGCAGTGTTCTGGATATTTGATACAGCGCGATTGCAACAGCTACAAACACATAATTCTTAATTAAGACTGAACCCATTTCCTGTTTACCTTGAGTAACAATTTTAAGAAGATGTTCTTCCTGCATTTATTCCGGTTCAGCTGCTCCCTGCCTCTTAGGTGCAGTGAGGATGATATTCTTTCCTTTAATTTCAATTTAGTCCAGACATCCCAAACCAAGTAGCAGTTGAAATGTAGAGAAATAAAGTGCCAGAAATGTGCTGCAGCAATCTCTTAAGCAAATACACACTTTCATAGACATATACCAAAACATTTTACATTTCCAACCCTCTTTCAAAGACAAAATGTGGCTTCTTGAAAAAATCTCAGCCATTTCTGCATTCTTTTACCCAGGTGGTGAGCCAAGAAAAGATCTTCCCCCAAAATGCAAAGCTCCATCCAACACTGACAATTAGAAAAGAAGAACCAGGGTTAAGAGAAGCTCCTGCTTTGCAGACATAAGGAAGTGTCTGGACGTTTCTGGAGAGTGCAAAGAACTTTTATGGTTCACAGTGCTCTTTTGTACTGTTTTGTATCCAGTTCTTAAACATTTCTCAACATTAAAAAATGTCCTCATTTTGGTAAACAGTTTTCTTTCAAGGTCCCTTGAATATTATCACTACAGATTTTTCGCTCCAATGGGAAATTAAACAATGGCATTGTCAGGAGCTGAGATCTCCTGCCTCAGTTTATACACTGCATATTGGAAATACATAAATATATTTTGTATATGCAGCATTCTACATATATTCTGTATATATCCACCTCATAGGGATGTTACAGAGTTTACAAAGAGCTGCAAATGACGTCGAGTCATTCTGTTGAAAGTATTTCATGGACAAAATGCAGCCCTCTCAGAAATATAAATTAGGAATTACCCCCATTGAATTTACTAGGATCAGTGTAAATTTATTGCACATGTGGGACTGAGAGCAAAACTCGTCTCTGTTTATGCAAACTAATTGTGTGGTGTTTGCTAGCGGGAAAAATGGTCAGTCATTCTCACATTTGTGAAAAAGATTTATCAAGCCAGCACAGACCAAACAGGTGCTGTTCAAGGCTGCCCTTTGCTTTCCACACCTGCAGTAAAGTAAACTTTGCTTCTCTGATGGCAAGTCCACATGGAAGTTTGACCACCGGGGCACCAAAAGATATAACCAACCTTTCAGCTCTGGAAGGCCACCCATTTACCATCACCTGGGGCCTCAAGAAGGGGCCTTGGCTGGACTCAGGTCTCCAGAGGTCAGTGTGTCAAGACGCTGCATCAATGCATGCAAAATTTTGGACACTGATCAATGAGAGGCTGAGACGTTGAAAATGTAAGAGAATTGCCTATACTGCTGTTCAGCCCTTTTCTTTCCTTCCTTGGACATGTCTCTGTTGCTTTTAATTAAGCCCTCAGATTCATAGCTTGGAGATCTTTAATAACTACAGAAAGTGCTTGCAAGGCAAATTTTTCACTCCTAAGAAGGATCCTTAGAATGAATGTTACCTTCTAATTTATAGGTAAACTTAACCCAGTTTTACCTTTACAGTAATATATTGCGTGGCCATTTGTGTGCAACAGACCGGTGACATGAAAGATTTTAACTTTTACTAAATGGTGAAAATGTTGGATCACACACCTCCAAGACACTGTAAGCATAGTGCCTGCTGATGAATTAATCTAATTAACAAAGGTGAAGGTTTATAATTGGGGTTAACTAGAATTTAACTGGTCATTGTTCATACCCCCCACTGCATTGTCCCCTAAGTAACTCACTCTGGTAGCCCTCCATGGTCCCTCGACCCCAACATCAAGCTCAGAGATCAACCAGCTTCAAGCAAAAGTAGATACAATCATATTTCCAAGACTGTAATAACAGCAGAATTTAATGGTGTGATATTTTTATACTGTTTGGGAAAGAGACCCTATTTTTTCTTACTCATAAGCCCAGAGTATTTTTAAATAGTTCAAGTCCCTGTAGTACTTCACAGTTTGCAGTGCAGTTTAAAAAGTAATACATCTTTTCTTAGATGTACCCCAGATTCTGCCTTTTAATAGACATGATAATGAGATTCTGTGTCTTCATTTCCCAGTGTGCAGAAAGCTCAAATAAATCTTTGATTGTTCACAACCCTGGAGAAGGCTCCCAAGCCCAGGAATGTAATGATGTTTCTCTAAACAATCATTGCTAATGAAATTTAAGTGTATTTAAAATATATAGATGCCTGTGTGTTTATATATTAGTAGTATCAAAATTGGGCTTTATTCATTTTGCTTTGTAAATCTGAATCTGATTGCAGTAAACTGAGCTCTCAAGAGATTCATTTCTAGGAGAAGGAATGTCCTGAGTTATTTCTATGACCTGCAAGACACACATTGAGCTTCTGCCTTTGAGTGAACTCCCTCTAATAAGGAAATCAAGGGGTGTTTGAAAGACCCATTCAGTGACTTCTTCATAAGATTAGGGACCATGTCCCCAGACCACTGCTGAAGGCATCACGCAGCTGACTGCAATCAAATTGCTGTAATAACTTTGAAAGAACAGGGTGTCCAAGTAACTTGAAGGAACAGTAAAGGGCAAGACAGGCAGAAGGAATACAGGGATCCATCACAAAGGGTTAAAAGGGAGATGCTTCAGAATGGAAACAGGGATATTTTTAACAATTTTCAGTATCTGACCGGTGCTCTAACACTGTTAGAAGGAGACTCAATCAAAAAAGCCCTTCCGTCTCAGCATCCATTTTAAGGAGTACATATAAAACAATGCCCAGGCTGACACCTCTCTGTGTCCAGGCTACTGGCCAGTTCCTCTGCCAGGATATGTGTTACACACATACCCAGACTTGTGCAGAGTCCCTTGCACTCATGACACTGCTAATGGGAATTCCTTCACAGCAAAAGCATGGGAAACCCCAAACTGTTAATCATCAGCCCGAAGAAAACAGTCTTAAGACAATACTGAGAAGATATGGCACTCAAGACCAAGCTGTGGCAGCCAGGCTTGGCTCGGTGACTTATTATAAAATTCTGACTTGGCAAAGTTCAGTGAAATGTTAATATCAGCCAAAAGCATGAATAAACCTGGGATTGGCTTTATGCGATCTGGACACCTCCATACCTCTTTCATGTCCAAAGACATGAAATACTGTGGTTTCCTTTGGGTGCTGTCAGACTTGTGGATAACTGAGTTCCAAGATAAAACCCAAGGGGAACCGGTTTATAGGAAGTTGAAGAGCCATCAGCTTTCATCTGTTGTGTCATTGCTCTGCATAGTTTGATGCAGATTGGTGAATACCATTATCCATGTTCAAGATGTGCATATCATACTTTTTCTCAGGAAAAATGCCAATGACTTATACCCTCTGCAGTTGTTAAATTTGTTTTAATGGGAATTCAGTCCAAATGCATTCCTCCTTTTATTTCAGGTCTCAAATTTGTCAACACAGCTTCCAGTTAATTTCTGTTCCCTTTATATCTGTATGTATGCCAGCCATTTTAGTGATACAAATGATCATTCACATTCCTAATTTTTACCAAATCCTGATGGTCTTCAGAAACACTGCAGGAAAAGCATTTTGGTTGTAATTCTCTCCATTTCATAAAGCCTGTTAGGGCTTTGGATATCATTGACTTCTAAAGGTTATAGCATAGAGAGGCTTACTGAAGAGAGCACCTCACAAAGCCGTGGATAGGATAGACATCTCGCTCCTAAGTAGAAGAGCCACTTGAGTGTGAAGAGTAGGAGAAAAAAGTGATAAGAGAGCTGCCTTCCCTTCCCCTGAGATTTATGCAAATCCCACAAAGTACCCACCTGCGACACTCTACCTGTTCTTGGATGCTCAGAGGATTTCTTGTGGAGATTAATAGCCTGAAATAATTAATTTGCCTCATTGCCATTCAGATTTCACCTTTTTTTCCCCCCTTCCCCTTTCTTCTTTGACCATAATATTTTAAAATCTTACCAACAAACACCTCCCTGATTGAAAAAGAATTCCCTCCGCCCTGGAGATTTAAGCACATGTTCTATGGTAGCATCAGTATTCTTTCATAAATATTTTTCTTTCTAAAAAAAAGCAGCCTTTTTTTTTCCTGACTCCAGTACGGAGTGCTGAGGTGTTCGTGCTTGGTTCTGATATGAAGTAAAGAGAGCTAGACCCATAGAGGTGGTAGGCAAGCATTAGCCTGCCAAATAGGTACACTTTTCGTATGATGAAGTTGGGCTTGGCCCAGCAGCAATCTTTTGGAAAATTTTGGCATAAATTTGTGTCTCCTACTTAAAAATGGTAGATACCATTAGAGAAGCTATCTTTCAGAGACAAGGTTAAATAGGATCAAATCAAGGACAATTTTATTGCAAAATTGATGAGGAATAGGGGGGTTACCTATATAAGCAGAAAACTGAATAGTAACATGATGCATTCCTCCATCTTGGAGAAGATTTCTCTCCATTCTCAATTTCTTCTGCATATGGCCTGAAAGCACGTCAGAGAAAGGCAAGTAGAAATGAGAAAGGGAAGAAAAAAAAACACCAAAAAAACCCCCAAAAATCAGTGAAATAATAAATACCCTGAAAACCAGTTAATTATTGGAATGGTGCTGGAAAATCAGGAGAGCTGTGGCTGACTATTGTTTACAAAGCCAAGATGGCCTGAGAGTCTCAAACTCAGACACACCAAGACAGCAAAGTTAAGACCTGGCTCTATCTGGCAAACAGCTGCAGCCCCTTTTTAATTAACAGCATATTCCTGACTCGGTGCAGCCTGCAAGGATGGAAAGGTGTTTCCCAAGGAAATCAGAGTAAGGACAGCACAGGGAAAATGGGGTGGGAAAAAAAAAAACGGGGGAGGGAAAAGGTGAGTTCAGGAGGGCAATGAGGTGGGGGTTAACAATGCTGCTGAAGATCAAGGGCTGAAGTGCTGAGATGCTGCCAGACTTGAAAACTTTAATTTACTGTCACTGTTAGCCCCCTTTGAGGTTTATGGTGGTATTTATACACACAGCATCAATCACATGAAACAAGGAGGGGATTTATAGTTTGTTTTAAAGACTGTAAATGCAATGTAATGCAAATAGCATGCCTCATGGGCATTTACATTTAATGGGAAAATTACAGATGCAAAAGATTGGTAGAACAAATTTTAAATTGACTTTATTACATCTAGTGCTTTTCAGAGAATACTATTAAAAAAAAGCGAGGAGATATGGTAATGGAGTTCTACAGTGTAGCTTGACAGCTTAAATTCCACTTAACTGACTTTGCTTGCATCTTTCTGTTTACATTACTTCTTCCAATAAGTTTGGTTGGCAAAATCTGTGGATCATAAACTGATTAGAAGCTTTGATTCTGTTTTGTTTCCTTTTTGGGGTTGGAATATTTAATGTGTAAAGCTGATTGTATCTCGATAACTGTTTGTAACTAAGGTTCATCATCAGAATTGCTTCATCTAGACACAGTCAGGAACAGCTCTTTGAATCTATTATCGCCTTAATATGTGACCATACATTCATTCTCCTTAATTTGTATAATCTTCTGGTATCTCCCCCATATCTCTATAGATACAATAGAAAAATATGGCTGCATTACTGTGCTCGCTGACGGAGTGAACATTCAGAACTAATCACAGCTACTTGTGGAAAGCCCATTCTTTCTCAAAACAGGTTTATTTCCCAGTATTCTCATGTGGCTCTCTGAGCACTTCTGGAATGAGGATTGTTTGCTGGTGGGGTTGAAGGTTGTTATCATCTGTTGTTGACTTATGGTAAATCCATCTGGAAGGTGTTGGTAGGCCTCAAACTCACCTTCAACAGACCAGATGAAGCCCTGGTTGAAACAGGTGCAGCTCTACTTGCTTCAGGGGAGCTGTGCCCTATTACATGAGGGCTGATTTGTTTTTAACACCCTATAATAATTGCTGGATTTCTCCCCCATGCAAGCCTCAAACAAGCAAAATAATTTAAAGGGTTTTTTCAAGCCCATTCCTATTCAGGAAAGATTGAAGTACACACGTTGGGTTTCAGTCTGTTTTGAAGCCACCAGCACAGCAGCCTCTCTATGTGTTGAAATCTGCATCTATCTTCCACCCTTTGTTTCTTCAGATTTCTAAATCTTTGTTATCGACATAACCCCCTTGAAACATCTTTCCAGTCCCGGTCATTGCACTGTATTTTAGTCATAGCATAAGTTAATTATATCCTGAGCTTTGTAGGACATGAAGCACTGGTGTGGTCAGAGATTACTAGATCTTAGCCTATTAGGATTGTGTCTTTCCAAGATTTCGACTCTCCCTGAAACGCCATCCTCCTTTTTTGTCTCCATTCATCACGACACATACACCCTTTTAACTTGTTATCACCAAAAAGCCATGAAGGAGATGGTTTGCTATTCATTGGTGATTCAACAAAGTCTACTCGACTCAGTAGAACAGTTGAACAATTATCCGCCCAGAACTTTCTGCTTTGTCCCTGTTTGCAGACCCCTTAGGTCTCCCTTTCATCTATCAGGATCTACCTTGCGAGGAGACTAATTACAAACTCTGTGGCATCTCAGTGTATTTATTAGTGTGGAACTGAGTCAGACCCGTGTTTATTCTTCAACCGGTCCTGAAAGATACATTCTCCAGGTGTTGTCATCCATAACAAATACATAATGGCAGAGAGCAGCCTATATTAACATCTGAGCTAATACAAACACGCACTGTTTAAGCAATTCACCTGGGATTGAGTGCCTCGCTGCTGTGACTTTTGTTTAAGGTTGTAATCCCATGTGATGACATTCTCTTGTGCAGAAGAAGCACGTTAGCACCATGCTTGTCAATGTCGCGATGATGAGGAAACCATAGACTCAGGAAGCAAGAGCAGAAGGGAAACAAACTTTCACACTCAGGAATCGTTAATGAAGTAAACACACTTCAACTCAGATAGGTGACTCACAAAGCCTCCTACCAGTCCCGTTCCAAAATGAACCAACAGATAGCAAAAATGCAAACCTAGGTGTAAGCAAAATTTAGAATAATCCTAAAGTTAGACTATGCCGTGATAGCCAAGTAAATAATGCCCAAACAGACACAACAGCTTCTAAACAGAGCAGGAAAAGGCCTCTTTTCCTCCTGTGCGGAAGGCTGTGCTTCCATTTTATATCTGTTTCTGATGATCCATAAAGAAACTAAATGTACTGCAAGGGTGAGCATCATAATGCAGAATCCTAATCCTACAACACTCCTGAATGTTGTTACCTTACCTTTAGGCGCTGTGAGAATAGCTGTTTTCAATAAGCTACTCACCAGTTTTAACTGTACTTGGAAGAATTTGGAGTGCTGAAACATACTGTGGTTCTTGGGAACACAGGCACATGTCCGTGTAACGATGGGTAAATCCATGTGTTCGTGTGTGATTAGTCATCTGAGTTGCACAAAACTAGTGCATTGTTTCTTGTTGGGCAAGGCTATCTAGATCATGCACAAATCACAATATTTGGATCAGTTTCACAACCCACAAATGACATGTTTCTGCCAAATTTATGGAAATGGTAAATTAAAACCCCCCTGCCCCAAACCGTGTTTCAATGAGAATCAACATTTCTTCTGAAGCTAAAAAATTACACTGACAAAATTTGTAGCAGGATGGAACAAAATAATAAAATACTAAACACCTTAAATTTCAAGTACTTTTATCTTTCTTGGTAAGCATTTTCCACAACTCCAGAAACAAACACTCTTCAGAGTTTAGCCAAGCTTCTGAAAGACACCGATTACACTGCAGAATTTTAGGACTGTCATGTGAATTTAAAGACAAATACTGTCCAGGCAGCACATACCAGCTGTCAGTTACTGCGTAGTAGGATATTCCCTCACCTTCTGTTTTAGTTTTATGAAAGATTGTTTTCTTTTAAAATGGCAGGTCCCCTCCATTCCTTCTCCTCTGCTCACAGTGAGACATGTCATCTGATACTAATTTGTACTTGCTTTGTGTTTTGACTTAATTTGATTAATAACTATATCCTTTAATGGCAGTGTGACTTAACAATATGCTATTATGTTGGTGCACTGCACTCCGGCATCGAGGAGCAATTCGTCTGCATCACAGCAACGTTTTGAGACTAATTCAAAGAGGCATTATTCTGTACCTCTTTACCACAGGGTAGAGGTCTGCTCTTCTACTGGAATTGCCAGCTCAGAGCTAGAGGCCAAATCTGTGTTGAATTTGTCCAAAGACTTTTCTTAGCACTCGCATTCCAGCCTGAATATCTACGGAATTGTTTTACCCCTTTTTTCACTCGCGTATTATTGATTGTGCTTTATGTCTTTTTTTTTTTCCCTTTGTGTCTTTTTTTTTTTTTAAGTTCCCTTATGGATGCATATTTTAGATATTTTAAAGAGTTTAAATAGTACCATACTTCAGGCAATGACAAAAATGTATCGGAATTGTTAAAATTTTTTTAAAACTTTATCAAAGAGTTTACAAAAACACACACCCCCCAAAAAAAATACTATGAAAGCGACAGAGAAAGGAAAGAAAAAGAGAAACAAGCAAGCAAGCAAGAATTTATCGCACCCAAAATTAAAAGTATGACTGAACTTTATGGCGTCTTAAGAGATAACACATATTTTCTGTTGTATAGGATGAAACTAGTAAACAAGCTTTAGCATGCCTGCAGGGACACAGGGAAATCCAGTGAATTCGCTGCAGCTCCAGATAAATTTAGGAGAAGGAGTAATTGCACATGACCAAATGTATTTTATCATCATCAACGCCAAAGAAGAATCTCACAGAAAAAAAGGAGAGAGCCAAAGCTTAATCTATGGCAGTGGTAGGTTGTTCTTGTTTGGGTTGTTGTAAAGACTCTGTTCCCTAATGAGAATAGTTGGGAGGAAAAAAGAAAAAGGGAGAGGTTTCTCAAAAGATTTCAGGTCTAAGGGAATGGGACAACTCAAAGCATGCCAGAGAAGCCAGCGTTTGGGAGAAAGAGGAGCACAGTCAGGACAGAAAGAGGATGTATCAGAGTTGAATTTCCCTCCTGCTGACCTAGTCAGTAAATGCTGTTCAGAATTCTTGCTTCTGTAAAAGAAAGATTTAAACCAATACCCATGGTACCACAAAGCAAACCTGTCTGAGTATTGGACAATTAAAGCCTTTTAAAAAATAATTTAAGAAAACGATTTAAAAGGCAATTTGCCTTAGAGTGGAAACAATGGCACTAAAGTTTATGCACGATGCTTTCCTTTGTATCAGACCAATGCGTGCCACATGCCAAAACGTAAACCAGATTGCATAATACGTAGGTTTTTCATAATTTCCTCAGATTAGGTTTTTATTAATGCCTGTCAACAGCACATGACAGGCATGTGTTGCATTAACAGCTGCTCTAAGCCGTGCCAGTGCTGACTTCTCTGCAAATCTCAAGCCTGGAGGAAGCTTAAAAGCCCATTGATTGAAGAGGAATCAACCCCATTTGCATTAAATATCTGAGGTTTTTACCTTCTCTTTTTTTTTAACCAACTATTAGTTTCCTTTACATTTTCACTAATAATAGTCAATAATTACAGGGTTATTAACAATCACCTGGAATGAACAGATCTGATCATCTTCTCCAATGTGTTTCGGTCACTTTTGGTTATTTTTAAACTTCCTGACGTAAATCTTCCTGAGAAATTATTTTCTTTTTTATTTCCCTGTGTGACTATAACTCCCTATCTCCAAGCCTCCTGCGTCTACCCATCCTCTTCATGAAAATCTGTGAAATACACTCATAATGAAGCAAAAAGGCAGAAAGAAAATAGATTCCATATCAGTAGCTGGCATGAGCTAAACCTGAGACATGTGTGTTGTCCAGTTCTAAAGTCTACACAAGCACATATTTTATAGATTGGGAAAAGACACAACGCTTTTAATGCTTCAATTTCTGGAACAACAGGAAAAAACATGATTTACAGACCCTTAAAAGGAAATCATGACTAAAATTTTTAAATAGGAAGTGACTGGTAAAACAGTAGGGTCTATTTGGTGAAATAGGAGCTCTTTTTTTTTTTTTTCCTATTAGGTAACACTCCCACTACATAATAAAAATGATGTAAAAATTTGCAAAATTGTTAAATTAAAAATGGACACAATGTGTTCTCCCTTGTTTTTTTCACATCACCATATAACAACTCAAGTCTCTAAAATTTAAGTGTTTATCACGCCAAAATGAATTCATCCAAAAAAAATAGTAAGCGGAATATCTGGGGTTCGAAGAACATCGGGAACATTGATAACATGGTATTCAGGGAATTTATTAGCAAGGTCTACAGCTGTTGGCCTGCTATTCAGCTGAGCTGTGTATCGCTCAGATACATTTCATGGCAGGAGCACTTCATCTTGATGAGTGGAAAGTCCATGAGAGTTTGGCCCAGACTGCACAAATGTAAAACAGAACTCCTCTGTGTTGGGCTGCATATTTCTGGGTTCAGATTAATTAATGTTGCTGACACAAATCCAAGTTTTCTGTGAATGTCCATCAACCTCAGATGAATTTCATCCAAGGACAAGAAAAGAATTAAGGCAAAAATATATGGGTCAGCTTTAGGAAAGATCCATTATTTGTGCATGTGCCACTCTTTATCTGATAGAATATATTTAACAAAAAAAAATTTTTTTTTTCCCTGTTCTGGCCAAACTGAAATCAAAGTCAGTATTCTGATTGGCTTCAGTATGGCTAGGAGCTGTGTTTCTGTGATTTTAAGTTTTTCAGGTTATTCTCTTTTAATACTTTCTCTCTGACTGTGGAGCCAGCCGGGCATTTCTCCCCATCTCTGCCCATCACAGATGCTTGGTACTCACTCTGGCACAGCTCCTGTGGGCAAAGGAGCAGACCTGGGACATGAACACTTAAAACAGCTTAAGATGCAAAAAAATATTGATCCCTCTGTATCAGACAACTCCAACACAGGACAACAGTCCCTACTTATATTCATAGAATCAGAGAGGTGGTACAACCACCATCAACAAAAAAACCACCAAAACCCAGTGTGCAGAAAAGCCATCTCCATTGTTTGTTCAAGGCAAAATTCTTGAACCTACAACAGGCAATAATTGATGGGATGGGAAAATTCCTAAAAGGCCACTTTTGTCTTTTTTACCTTGTGCACAATGTCAGCTACTTTGTTGCCATTGAAAAATTAATCTGGCTGCCTAAGTGAGTTGCCATTTTGCCTCGTGTGCAATCAAGGCCTACACATTTTTTATTGTGCTCCACGACCCACGCAGAGGGGGGAGAACTTTCCAAAAGAAAAGCTGACAGCTCACTTGGGAAAAGACTGAGTAAATAGATACGATGTGAACGGTGCCTGAAGGTCAGCAAACAGGCTCCTGAATTAACGGCAGATGCAAATTCCATCCTCAAAGTCCCATTCTGACAGCTCCCCTCTGACTCCCATCCCAATTATAATGGCCAAGCCGATTCACCACTCAATACCCATCCCTGAAGCTCTCCTGAAGGAAAGAGAACACCTCTTAATCCAGACCCACCAACTCAGAGATGTGCCCAGGTGATGAGCTGGGCATTCTTTTTACCCCAAAATGGGGACCATCCACCACACTGGCACTGTGGGAATCCAGTTCTGGGATATTAGGATTCCAGTATAAGATATTAAGACCTTTGTGCTGGCAGGCTGTGTGCCAGTGGTTGTTGCTGCAATTGGAAGACTGTTGGGCCATAGTTCAGAAATAGTGACCCGCATTTCAAACAAACCCAACTAATCAGTGGCTAAGATTTTGCACCAGCTGTTTAATAATAGTTTGTCTAATAAAATATTCATATTATCATATATTTTCCATCTTAGAGGATGATCAGAATGTCATTTTAATATTTTCCCTCTACTAAAATAAAATTTTAATTAAGGCTAAAGATATATTGCCTACGGAAAGCTAAACTGTTTAAAATTATTAACTGCTTGAATACTTGTTGCTATACTACAAGCTGCCATAAAAGAAAAGAAATTAAGTACATGGGGGATTAACGCAATTTTGAAAGCTGCGTTCCCCTCCCTCCTCCTTTTAGATACGCCTAACTGAGCCATAACTATTTTTCTCCACTCAGCCAGACTCCAGCTTTGTGGCTTTTTTAATAACCTGGCTTTTCAAGCTTGTGCCCCCGAGAGCCTTTTCATTTCTGCCGCACTACCTACAAGCAAATTTCTTCCAGTTGCTCAACAGCCTAATGCCTCCCTTTCTTCGTTGTTGAAGCATTTCATTGCAGTTTCATTGACGGGGAGGTGTTCTGTTACAGTGGAATCAATAGCTCAGGGCTTCCCAGCACACCGATTAGCTTGTCAGTCAGAGCCTGGGGGAGGTAGTGTAAATCCCAGAATACCAGGGGCCACCAGTTTGAAAAGTAAGGAATGCAAGGAGCCCGCATGGGTTTTTCTACCACCTGTTGCTCTGCAACATGTGCAAAGTGTATTAACTTCTTTGCTGCTACATGCCTTAAAGGTCAACTGTGATAGAAGCTTTAAGCTTTTGGAATATTTTAATTCATTACAGGAATCAACTTTTACTGATTTGCAACAAAGAGTGCCTTACAAAAGGCGTGTTTTTTCGGTGGTTGGGCTTTTTGTTGGGGTTTTTCGGTAGGTTTGCGTTTGGCAACATGTTGGTTCCTCTTTCAGCTTTTTTTTTTTTTCTTTTTTAAATCAGTGCTTCATCTGCTTCTTAATTGTGTATGACTAGAAGCCAGTTTCTATAGCAAATGTGGTTCCTTCCCGTGCCCTCCCTTCCACCACAACAATAGTATCAGTTTAGATGATCCAGGCTGTCACAAGGGGGATATTTCTTCTTTCACCAGTTTAGATTTGAGGAGGAAGGAATTATGAAATATGAAGTCGGAAAACTTCTACTGTACATATGTTCCCAGGGAGAGGTCCTTCATGTCCTGGGGGACAGCAGAGCGGGGCCAGCTCCTTCCAGCCCTTTTAGGGACATCTGGTATTGACCAGGAAAAACTAGAGGAGCTCAAAATTGCTTTTAACTGCACATTCAAAGGGCCATCAAGTTACCTGAAGCTTGCTCCCCTCCATCTACCTCTCTTGGATGCTGCTGCTGGATAGAATCATGTCCTAGTGACTGGCCAAGGTAATACAGAGGAATATTGTCAGCATCTGTGGTCTGAAGTGGTGAGTGAGCAATGCGCCCCTGGATCAGCCTCGAGGTGATTAAATGCTGTCTCTAAGAAGTGCTCAAATTCTAAGAAAATATATGTAACCAAAACTCCTCCAAAGACAGCCATTAAAAACAGAGGCTCAGGCCCTGCGAGCCAACCTAAGGAAACCTTATTACAGACATTTATTATCCAAAAACCACGTCACACATGACCACAAAAGGAAATTCTGTGCTTAGATCATAAAAGTCTGTGCTTTGGAAAGGTTTTGCTGTCACCACATTTGGGTTCGCTCACAAAACCTCTACAAACTCACCGCAAACCACAAAGTAAACCTGCATGGTGCAAATTGTGCTTATTAACATAATTCTACAAAATTAACTCAATAGAGCTTTTTTTATTAATTTTGTTTTAAAAGCATGGCACTTGGATTTTCTAACTAGTGGCATAAACAACAGCTGGAAGCTCTGGGCTGTCCAAGTGGATTTCAAAGTTTGGACTGAAAATATTAATCTTTTCAATAGAGATTAATCTTAGATTCATGTCTTTCCAAATGTGAGGAATAAAAAAAAAAAGTTTACATCGATTTAAGGACTCTTAGTGAAATGCCCTCTGCTTTAGAAGGAACGAGGAACTCAAGCTGTTCTTCCAACTTTTCCCCTTTCACCACGAAGTGTAAACCTGCTTTAATTTTAAAACACAAATATGCACCTTGATCTTTTAATTGTGTTACTCCAGATATTTAGTTGCTTAAACAACACATCAAACTTTTTGTGATGCTGTAGACCACATATCTTTCCTATCACCTGGCAATTAATAAGGCTAGGAATGTCCATAACAGATCTCTCTTCTTTATTTTTTTTCCCTCTTCCCCTCCACCCACTACTAGTCATGCTGTTAATTCAGCAAAATTAGTAGTCTTGTGTTGTCAGAACAAATCACTCCCACTCGGTTATGAATGTGGTTACTCAGCAAGACTGCACGTTGAGAATTTAGGGGATGTTTTTTCTCTCTGTTTCCATCTTTCATTTCTTTTCCTCCCCCTGCATGCATTGTAGTTGTGAACATCTGATACGGGTAAAATTGCACTGGGTGATTACTTAAATTCAACCTTTGACTGCAGAAAAATACTCTGTGTCTTGACACTTCACCAAAAACCCTCCCCGTGCTGAATCAAAGCACCTGCAATAAAAGCTTGCGATCATATATCATTTCCCCCATTTTAACCACTGATTGTAATTAATTATTCCTTTACCTTGCACCTTATAGACAGTTACCTCAGGCATCTGAAAAACAGGTCTGCTACTTGTAACCACTTGAAGCTTCTGTCATCGGAAGGGGATTACCCTTATTACTTATTACACACGCGCGCACGCGGGGACACACAGACGTTATATTCCAAAAAGGAATGCGAGACCGCCCAGCCACGAGCTATCAACGCCGGGCTGGGCCTGGGGAGCAGCAAACCCGCAGGCAAGGCAGAGCCCGTGCAGCACAGCGTGGCCTGAGGTTTACACTGACCAGCAGATTTGCCAGGCAGAAGTCAGGTTTCAGTGCAATTAAAGGGCTCTTGTTAGCTGTAGGCTGGAAAAGAGGGAGCTGTGCACGGTGAGTAGGTGTATGTGTATGTTCACTCTCATACTGTTAATGCCCCAGGTTTAAAAAGAGTGAATAGACCAGTAAACACTTTCACAGACTGCTTGGGAAAACATATCAAAACTGGGGAAAATAAAAAGAGAAAGAAAAAGAGGTCATTCATAGGTAAAGTGGTATTGCCTTTCAGACATATTATTTTTGCAAATTATCGCTATTTATAAAACTCATTAATGGATTCATGAACAAAGCTATAAAATATTCATGAGCTTTCTATAGGAGTGGAAGTTTTGTATGAACATGAAAATACACGTGCAGAATATACACACACAAACAAAAACATGTATACAAAGAGGTATAAATGTCACTCACATCCAGCTGAGAAACCTGCTAGATGAACCCACAAACATGGTAAATTGGAATAGACTCTAAGGGCATGATGTCCAAATGATTATGTATGTGGGCGTCCAAACACAGTTTTATATCAAATAACTCTGCACATCAAATTGTTTGTTAACAGGGTAATATCCTGTTTCGGGCTCATTCTCTCCGTCCCTACACCTACAGTTTTCTCTGCACTGTGCACTGAAAACTTGTCTCTGTTAATTGGTGCTGCATAAGCTAGGTTATACATTTAATATCCAAATCAACACCTACAGCCATCATGACTTCATGTGTTTGGATTCTGTCCTAACTGGCAGTAAAAGCTGTCATTAGGAGCAGGAAACAGTATGAAAGACCTTTCACGGCCTCTTTCAGCATGCAATGTCATCTGTTACCATGGGTTGTATAGTACTGATGGCTATAAATGCCACTATGAATGATGCAATCTCCTATGTGATGATGAACTTGAAAAAACCTTTGTTGAATTTGTGCTTAAGGTGCTCATATTCCGGTTATTCATGAGCATCCAAAATGTTGATCAACAGCCGGGTGTTTCAGCAACCCCAGCGGCAACGCTACAAAACTCACGCACAGCCCTTCCTGTAAAAGATGGCACAAATAAACTCACTTTATAGATTCCGTGAGAGTTATTTGTCAGGCGTGTCAGCTGTGGCTCATTTCCCCAAATTTCACAACCTTTCCTAATGGAAAGGTTTAGAAATGAAATTTGCAGTTTCTCTTCCTTTTTTAATTTTTTTTTTTTTTCTTTAATGATAGCACTTCTCTGTCCAGCCTTCCTGCAATCATTTTGTTCAGATCTTTTGATAAATCCGTTTTGGATATCCGGTTGTGCCTATATGTAAACTACCCTATCCACGAGGGATAAAGCAATTTATTTCCCAAATTTTAGGTGTGAGGCAAAGAACTGGGCAAACCCCAAAGTGAGGGATGTGGAAGGCTCCCAGTGCTCTGCCTGGTTCAAAGGGATGTTGTGGGCAAGTCCCTGTCACCGACTGCCAATGGCTCTCCATCCCAGCAGCTGCAACCTTTCCTGCACAGCCATGGGCTCCTCTCAGGAAGCAGCTGCCAATCATGCTGCATTGTGTGGAGATTTTGTGCTGCCACAAAATATCCCCACCATGGGCTGTGGCGAGCTCATCGCACGTGTTCTTCCCTGTAAATTAATGGAGCCTGAACCTCAGCCTCCAAGGCCAACGATGTCAAGCTTTAATCCACAAGGAACTAAACTTCGGGTGTTGAATTTGCTTTGTTGAGAGTCAGATTTTGCGACTCCAGACTGGTTACTTGTTCTTGTTGGTTCTCCATCCTGGATGACCACTGTTGGAGCTCTCCGCGATGGAGAAAAGTCATCTGGTGGTTGCAATCTTCTGTATATCTCCAGGCCTTCCTTCTGAAGGAGAAAGTTGTAAATTTAGCTGCTATCCCTGAAAGATTTTGACGTAAAAGGTGCAAAAGTGTAATTAAGAAGACTGGAAATGAGCCAGAAATTTAGACACAGCTAACAAAGCCTAACTGCTGCAGAGAACAAGAGAAAAAGATCATTTAGCTAACAGAAACACTGAAGAAAATAAAATTCTGGCACTTTGCACTAGCTGATATGCAACATTGTGAAGTTAAGGATCATGGCCATAGTCTATAAGGTCGGGAGTCAAATCAGACTTTCAGCAATGACTTTGAATCTCCAGAGTCCTATTATCTGTTAGTTGGAAAAAAATCTTTGTGGAAGAGTCTAACACTGATAAATATAGAATTTTATAATCTAATTTTATTTCGTGCATACCATATAATAGTTAGGAATCTCCACTAATGCATTTTCTAAATATCCTTTATTTTTTTTCTAACAAGAATGACTGACAGTGTGTAACAATTTATTAACGTTAACGATATATAAGAGAGTAATAACTTCTAGTAGCAGAGAATCTAGAATACGTGGGAATTTGTAAGAAAGAAAACACGTGGAAAAGAAAACCTAGAAAAAAAATAACACGGAAAAAAAAAAAATGTAAAGTGAGAAGCTGCATGAGACAGATGTACTCTATTAATCAATGTTGAAGTAAGCATTAAAAAGATGGGAGAGGTGAGTGGGCTACTGAGATGCAAGTAGCCTTTTCCATGACCCAACAGCACACAGCTAAACCTGGGGAGGGCTTGAAAGCTGAGGGATCATATCACACCCATGGCCTCCCGGACCTTCCGTGCTGGAGCTTTGGAATAGTGGCTGTGATTTCAATCCCTCTGAAGTCAAATGAGAAAGTCTCAAGACTGGCTCAGCACACAGATTAGGCAGGCACATCTTCACCTGTCCCTATGTGCTAAATATGACAGCACAGTCTTCTTTATGCTGTTTAAGATATTCTTGCCTCTAATTGCCTAACCTTAGAAATAGCCCACTCTCTTCATTCTCAGCCAAATCAGCGGAGATGCTCACCATCCTTCTTCCTCTTATGAGGAGATCATGAAAAAGGCAGGTCCACGGAATTTCTTAGATGGACTGAATATACTTGGCCAGAAAGACAAGAGATTTCCCTGTCAAAACCTGGGGCTATACAGAGAAAAATAATAAAAAAAAAGATTAGGGGAAAGGGGGTTTTCAGGTCTAGAACCAGAGCCTTGTAACAAGGATAGCCCCTTTTGTTCTCATCTCTTTTAACTTTCTTTTTCCCTCGTAACAGTTGCCCGGTGGTTATGAAGAGCTTCAGTCCTGCATTTCAACTAAGGGGCCCTTCTTTATTCTCTCAGAAGAGGGCTGTCTCAAGAGCACCATGCTAAAGTGCTAAGTTATCATCAGGCTGGGGCTTTCGTGCAACTGTTTGTGTGTGTGTGAAACAAGCTCTCAACATGTTAGTAAGAAGCCTTTAACCCAGATTACGCCACCTCTCTTTCTATAGTGTTCTTTTAGGGCAGAGTGTGAAAGGTCACCCTCTCAGGCTGGATAGCAGCACTCAACCAATTACAGTGCACCAGTGTTTCCACAAAAGAGAGTTTTGAGCCCACAGCTACAAAAGATTTTACGTGTCTGATTTTCAAAAACACAATTACAAAAGGAGGAGGCTCGCTTATGTCTATTTTCAGGCCCTGAATGATTTTTTTGTTTCAAAAAAGAAAAAAAATCAATTCTGCTTCTCCAAAGAGGTCTGAAAAATTGCGGCCAGCCCAGCACCTATGCTATTTAAAAAGCAAAACCTCTAATCCCTCAGGTTCAAGTAGGTGTGATTCAGGAGTCCTGGAGCTGCGAAAATAATAGGATGGGTTAGCTGAGTATATGATTAGTCTGGCTTTATGAAAACAATATTTACAGCAAGTGATATGTAATGACTTTGAATTACACCTCTCGTTGCTGACACTTTGAAAATTGTGTATTTCGTTTGCACAGATATATTTTCAGGCCTATTACACCGACTAAAGTTTTGCCATTATCCTAAATGTAAGTTCTTCAGAAGTCTGCATGAGAATGAGCCAGGAACCAATGTCCTCCCGCAGTGATGCTGAAGCCAATGCAATGACATCCATGTTGTGCATTGTGTGTATCTACAGGAGCTCACAGTAAATGTGGTTGGACAGAAATCCTTCCCTGAACATCAACCATCTTAAAAGTCCTAAGGCAGATGGTTCTCCATTTAACATGGAGACTCAGTGTCTTCCTTTACTCTGTGTAGCTAAAGGTCTCTCATTACTTAGGGGGGGAAAAAATCTCAAATGCTTTAAAATTGTGTGGTTGAGTATTCAAAAGACAGAGTGTTTAGGCCATTAGATCTTCCCAGTTAGTTCTCAGGGAACACTCCACGCTTTCAGGTCAATTGTTAAAAACCTTACAATGAATACTTCAAAGCTGTCTTGGAGTGTTGAGTACCTGCTGCAATCAAACCAAATAGGCAACTTTGAAAATAGCAACCTGGAAATCTTATTTCTAGTGAGTCCATCACAATGGCACCTCAGTACCTATGTTTGGAAATTTTTGTGTATCTTCCTCGAAAAGAAAGAAGTAAATTCCCTAGTCTCTTTCTTCTGGACCCCTGAAAACCCATTAAAAGCTCAGAAATTAAGTGCCTTTTGTAGACAAAGGTGACAACTAGAGGAATTGAAAAAAGCATGATATTAGAATTGGCAGTAAAATATTCCTGGGATCACAAACTGAATTGCTACAACAGCATTTGTTTGAAAAATTAGGACAGGAAGGCAAAGTTTTATTGTATGTCATGTAGAAGACTTATAAAGTCAGAGGAAAAAAACCTAAGGACTGGTGCTATTTATGTCAGGGCAGAAAACAAAGTCCATGGGATTCCTGTGAAGCGCCGTGGAGATAAGAGCCACCCATGCTACAAACTCCTTTGGTGGTTCTGGGAAAACTGGTTAAAATTCCTGTACCTCGTTGTATGTATCTGCAAAACGATTACTGATGTAATTCTAAAATGTGTTGTGAGATTTACTTGCCAAGTTTTGGGGATTCTTGAAAGAGAAGAGCCAAGTGAAGTTTCACACCATCTCAGAGAAGATATATGCAAGATTTTATATGAGCCTATCTACGTGCTCCTATATGGATTCCCCACAGATAAAATATAACAGTGCTCGCTGCACATTTCCAGCAATGGTCCCATGTCTTTTTCTCCTCTTCCTCCATTCAACGAACTGTTAAAAGGCCAAGAAGAACTGTTGTGCAGATGATACGAAACTAAAGAACTTGTGGTAGGTGTTACACATTTTGGTACCATCTGTGCTATCTAATCCCAGCCAAAACAGTCTCCTGTTCCTATGTAACTCTGAATCTCACTGGGAAAGGGGGGGAGTAGTGTGACTGGCTCAAACCTTCCTGTGTAGGAGTATTATTATCAGTGTTTGCAAATTTTTTCCCTCTTTATAACTACCATAACTCTTCTTTAAAACCCCTCATCTGGCTGCTGGCCTACTACAGAAACTGAGCTCTCTACAGAAAAATGGCTCGTGTTGGTTGGTTCACTTCTGGTGTGTTGGAGGGAATCCTCACCCAAGAGAAATTCACCAATTCGCACCAAAAAAAAATCTTGATTTATGTCCTTACTTTCTCAAATTTTGCCCTCCTTCGGGTCAGGAACACAGACGACATCCTGATGACACATTTCCTAGCACAACTCAAGACAAGTATTTCCTGGAAGTTGTTCAGTATTGAAACCACTTGTGGTAGATGTTTCCAGACACTGATGCCATTACAGCTTCTCATAAGACCTGAAATTAGTTTGGGGTTTGTTTCATTCTTCATTTCGTTTTTAGATTCAATCCGTGCTCTGATGTGCTCACAGGGAGATCGCTCTTCCCTAACAGTTTATGGGAAAACCTGTTTGTGCAAGGGCTTCGCACATGGTCACACTTTAGTCATCCTGTACGTGACACACACACCATGTTGTCATCGCTGTCAAACACAATAAAAGTAAGGCTAAAACACTTAGACACATATTGATCTGCTTCTGTACCTCCTGTAGTATCCTTAGCAGAATAGGGTCTTTCCACGGAGCTCTAATGTGGGCAGCAGCCTGTTTCCCAGAAATGTTTCCTTCAGAAACAGTAGAGGAAGCATCTGATCTCAAACTTGTCCATTGTTCAGCTCTTCTGCTGTTGCCATGTAATCCTTGGGACCCTGTGGCCTTCACCAGAAACCCAAAGGAGAATGATTTGGCTCCCATGACTCTTAACAAGGCTGGTTTGTCTTGGAGATATTTTTCTATGAGACAAATATTTGAAAGGACCATGCTAACAGGGAAAAGGGAGAGTGATGAAATTAAAAAATTATAAATCCACTCAGTCACGAAGTCCGTGTCCTGCCTAGTGTGGAATGATGCTCATTCCACATTTTTATATTCCTCATTCTGTAGTGCTGTGGCATCTCCTAGCAATGGAGTGTTCCTTCATGGCTAGACAGGGAATAACCCTCTTCCCCAGAGCTCTCCTTTTCTGCGTTGTCAATATGTATTTCCATTTTAGTCCAACACGCCTGCTTATACTGAAAGCCCATGCAAAATATTCTGTGCAATTTCATTCATCTGCTGATTTTTTTAAAAAAATTGCTACTGAAAGACAGGAACTCTTGCAAATTACATAAACTTGATTACTGTAATTGCTGTCAAGACAAACAAAGTTTGCCTTGTAATGAAGCAATAGATGTAGCACTGGAGCCTTTCATTGCGCTTCCAAGCAACACTTTTTTGTATTTTATTGCCCTTGGAAGCTGGCATCTGCAGACTGAACTTTTCCACAACTAATCAGCCCGTTTGAAACAGATGAATATACAGCAACACCACTAAAAGAATAACTTCCAGCACCTGCTTACTGATTCCTTACCTTCAACCTACCCTCTTCCCTTTGGTGGGGTTTTTTTTTTTCATCTCTACACTTACCACATCACCTGGAGCAGATAAATGAATGCTCTGTTTAATCTTATTATAGCAAAATCCACTCAAGTATCTTATAGTTAAGTACAAAATCTTAGCTCCAGAACATTGGTTTTGCCCAGGGATATGGAAGAGATAGAAGTGCTTTATTCAAGGATAGATTGGTCTCGTTGAGACATATGGTCAACCTGCTAATAAGTTTGTACAATGTGAGACTGTGCAGTCCAACTTCAGGGGAAGAGTTGAAGCCTTTTATTCTTTTTCCTTTTTTTCAAGTGTAATCACCCAGTTTGCAGGAAGAGAGGTATTTAGTGTGCTACCTTTGAGTTTTTTTCTCTCGTCGGTGAGTCACGGGAAATATCTTGTTTTTCATCACAGCCATCTTCCCAAAAAAGATGTGAAAAAGACATAAACTCTTAATCAAGGATTTAAAAAACTTATCTCTCCTTTGGTTCAATCATCAGTAATCCTTTGTATAATAAAAGCAGATCAGGTACCTTTAACAAAATGGTATTTCTAAATTACCCCCGGCTAATTCAGAATGGTAGGTATTTTAATCTCTACAATCCCTAGTATGTATCTATTTATTTTCGCTGGCTTTTGGCACCCACCTGGCAAGAATCCAGTCCCCACGGCAAGAGAACTATCAGAAACAATGGGAACTTCAGAGAGGAGCACAGACAGTGAGAGAATGATCAAATTAACTTTTTTTTTTTTTAATTTGGTTTCTGCTGGCATCTAGCTGGCACGGACACACACCTACAGACACACACACAACAAGTAATACAAGGGAGAAAAAGCAAGGGGAGAGGAAGAGGGGGTGAAACTGGAACACAGTACATGTGGGGAAATCCCAGCAGACCCATTACATTTTATTCAAGTTTTCTTGTTTTCCCAAGCCTCTCTAACTGGCGTTACTCCACTGCAGAGAAGCACAGAAGATAAGAAAATCTGAATGAGAGCAGCAGTGCCCTGATTCCAACATGCACCCTGTGTTTAGAAGTCCCTTTTCCACCCTTTTGCCAAGTACTGTGTATGTGTGTCTGCATGAGAGAGAGAGTTCATGAGTACCCAACATCAGAGACATCAGTGACAGTATTTATTAAATTGTTTACAAATCTCAACAAATCATTCGGTTTTTTGTATTTTGGCCATGAAGTTGGTCAAATCCCCAAAACTTAACAAATAATGTCTTAATGGTATAGTTAATGCAGTTGTTCAACTAGCAGAGGATTCCATACCAGAAGGATTTGCAGACAGGCTGGGAAGTAACATTAAATTCAAAGTGATCTCGGTTAATTGTAGGAATGGTCTTAAATAAACCAAGTGGTCCAAGAGGGGCTGACTTAAACTTCTGCATCCTGAAGCATTTCTGTGGAAGATGATGGGGAGATATCATTAGTGACAAAAAAAACTTGAATGAACAGTGTTAGGATATTGGAGGCGTAACAAAGGAAGATGTCCCACTGGAATGTGTGCAATCTGTAGAGTATCGGGTGCTTCCCAGCATCAGATACCAGCTGGAGGATTGGGATCTACCTTTGGTACTGCAGTGCAAGAAAAGTTTGGACCAAATAGAAAGGGTCCCCTTTCCACCAGCACGGAAATATGGAGGACTTAGATTTGCTCAAATCTCAATAAGAGAAGGAAAGGAATGGCAGCAAAAATATAAAACTAGAAGTAAAGGTGAATGGAATAAACTATTTCACATGTCCATTCAAATTAACAAGATTCAGGGTAGATATCGAGAAGCATTTAAGGAAATCGAATACAGTTGAGTGCTAGCATAGACCACGGAGGTACTGTAGCACTAGAGGCTGTCAAGAAAAAGGACAGGTAAACTTTGTCCAGACTATTTCTTATTCCCATCCTAGCCCAGAAGAGGATGAGATAATCTCCTGAGGTCCTTTCCCGGCTCACTCCTTATGGTTCCATGGCAAAACCTAGGAAATGTCAAAATTACACATGTCCATTCCTCATTGTCCTCCACGCAGCATGAGCTCCAGCTGGTAAGAATTAAGCAGCAAGAAAATTATCTCTGCTCTCAGTCCTGGCACCACAGCAGCCCTCAGAAAAGAGGAGGGCTCAATTCCAGCAGAAGTGAGGCTCGGTCCCTCCTATCCCAGACACAAAAAGGCTCCTGCTCTTCTTGGTCACCGTACAATCTGGTTATACACCCAAAAACTGGCACATATTCAGTGCATGCACTACCTGGAAACTTGGCTACCAACCTCCAGCAAGTTTCTGCTGACCACGAGCCAAATAGCTTCTTTTTTTTTTTTTTTTTTTTTTCTGAATCTCAGA
>VZTA01004880.1:135319-270887 GCA_013398855.1 Mohoua ochrocephala
CCCCAGAGTGTTTGTTCTGCCAGTGACCAAAATAGTTTTTTTTTTTTTTTTTTTTCTCAGAATCTCAGATTCTGGATGAAAAGTGGGGCAAATTTTCCATAGGGCAGCAAATTGCACAAAGAGAGCCACCCTGCCAAGTTTCATTCCCACCCTCCAGAGATGGAAACACTAAAGCTTTTCCATTAATCTGGTCTGCAACGCATGAGCAAAACAAGAAGTTTCTCTGTAACATGCACAGATAATTTCACTAAAAAAATTTTAGGAGGAAAAAAAGTGCTAAGCTCCATGCTAGAAATGCAAAATTTCAACAAAAATATTTGAAGTTTGGGTAAGTTAGAAGAGAAAACTGAAAAAAGGTCATGCTGAAGGTTAATTCTAAGCAATAATTAGAAGAAATAATGTAATGTAAGACTGGAGAGAACTTCCAAGGTCACTTAACCCAGCTCTCTGCTATGCATCTACATTGTGTAATCCCATTTATAAATTCACTGAACTCCAAGTTAAAACTAGTTTCATTATTTGACTTAACTGCACCTATTAGAAGGCTCTTCAAGAATGTCAGTCTCTGACTAGAAATCTTCTTCTAATTTCCAATTTAGATTTATTCACCATCAGTGTATCGCATTTGTTTGTGTGCCAGCACTGTTTACTAATTTAAATAACTCTTTTTTCTCACTTCTTCACTTCTCTGATGTATTTCTAAGGAGACTCATACCCCATATTCAGCAGTACTTGCCCTGCTGATGGTATTTAACTCATGTGGTGTTTGATGTCTGCTTTGCATCTCAAGAAACAAGAAATGCCTAAATTTATGTGTGCATCCGTTCAGGTGCACCTACTGCAGACCGAACGCAAAGGGACAAACCTACAGAAAGCAACTTTTTTATAGGCAAGTTATTTCAGAACTGACCCCTGCAGACCATTTTTCTGAAGGTTTAAGTATTGGTCATTGCACCTGGCTGAGTCTCCTGTGGTCTTCCCATTTTTCTGTTCCTACAACAGCGCTGACACTTTGTGATGGCAGAACTGCTTTTAGTTAAAGGAACCAAAGGTGAGCCCTTTAGCAAACAGCTTCTGGGAGCAGGAAAAGGACATCAGGAGCTTATCATAAACCTCATTAAAAGCAATTCTGCTCTGCAAAGCTATGGAGAGGGAATTCTGTATGAGAGAAAACAGACAGGAGGGAGTAAATGGGTAGGAGCTCAGCGCTCCCAGCTCTATCACTGTGTGGTCCAGTCAGGATAGATGCTCCTGCACTCCGTTACAGATAACAGAGGCTCTTTATAGCACAGATGAGAACAATCCTTGAAACACAAAGAGGAAAGAGTTCAAAGAGACTGAATTTCTTGGAGTACCGAATCCAAACTCCAGCTAAGAGCAAAAGAAGGGCCTGGGGAATCTGGGGACTTTGCAATGATAGTTTAATTAGTCGAGCCTTATCTGTACAACAAATGTGGCAGCTCTCTGAAAAACTCAGCTTTTTGTTCCTCACTTAAAACTCTATCACTTTCCCCAGCACTGGAATAGCCTTTTGCCTAGTAACAGGCACACTGCCTATGATCCAGACAACATCCATGCACTGAAACTTGAAGCATTGACCCCTAGATGTGCAGCATTTTTCATGTAAAACTAGAAAATGTTCTAGCATTTAGCCACTAGATAAAGGGATCCTTTCCAAAAATGCTTCAGAAAAGCTGTATTTAGCACATGTATTTATAGCTTATTATTTTACATATTTGGTACCTATCTGTCTGGACTTTCTTTTAAAAAATGTCTTATCGCTATCAGTCTAAATAAAGTCTCTCAGATTATTTCCCATCATCTCTATTTTGTTATCCAACTGAGTGCTCTTATCTGTATATTTTAAATGTTTGTTTAAAATTATTAAGATTTCTTTGTAAAGTTTCCAGGGAAAAAGGAGAAAAGCCTTAACTCCACTTTCTCATAGCAAAAGAACAAGGGCAGAACCAGTAATACTAACAATAAAAAGAAATACTTTTTATTCAAATAATTTAGTAATTTTACCATCAAAGGATATGACTGAGGTATATCTTTTTAAAAAAATCATATCAGAATGGGCATCATCCAGGGATTCATGGGAAGAATAAAGCACTACAAAGTTTTATGTAGTCTACATATTGAGGTCTTCAGGAGGTTTGCAGTCACAGAATCACAGAATCATGGAATGGTTTGGGGTGGAAGGGACTTTAAAAATCATCCAGTCCCACCCCCCCTGCCATGGGCAGGGACACCTTCCACTATCCCAGGGTGCTCCAAGCCCCGTCCAACCTGGCCTTGGACACTTCCAGGGATGGGGCAGCCACAGCTTCTCTGGGCAACCTGTGCCAGGGTCTCCCCACCCTCACAGGGAAGGATTTCTTCCTACTCTCTAATCTAACCCTGTCCTCTATCAGTGTGAAGCCATTCCCCCTTGTTCGATCACTACGTGACCTTGCAAAAACTCCCTCTCCAGCTTTCTTGTAGCTCCTTTAGGTACTGGAAGCCCTCAACAAGGTCACCCCAGAGCCTTCCCTTATCCAGACTGAACAATCCTAATTCTGGAGAGAATTAGGCCTTTCAATCAGTCAATTAGCTACTATTTAACTGTAGACACTTAATTCCAATGCACAGAATTTAGATTTCTTTACCTAGCATAGGATTGTTTTCATTTTTAACGCATCATGATCAATGACATCAGCCTTAACCTCCAGAGTTATCAGTAGTGTCAGAATCAGCTACCTGGGAAACATCCTAGATGAACCTGTATGACCGAGAATGCTTTAGAAGTGAAGTTTAGATACTTTAGGCAAAAGTAAGAATGCTTTCTTTTCCAGAGTATTATTAAGAAGGGGAAGAAGGAGATATCTCTTAAATTGGAGAGGGAGATCATTCTCAGAATGGAGAGGGAGATTACTTCCAAGTTTTCCCATCTTTTCTTGGAGAAGAGGGGGCCAGGCTCAGAAACTTTCCTCCTGTCCACAAACAAACCAGAAGATCCAGGAAGATGCATTTTGGCTGAGAAAGAGAACTGTTTTGGGGAAAGCGGAGGGAAGTGGCAGGTCCAGGGTAGACAAGAATAATGTGCCACGCATAAGGTTCAGAGAGAAAAACCCTCTCACTCCTAAGTAATAGCTTCCTATTCCTGGCTGTCCTGTACATCTGGAGGTGGAAGCTGCCCCAGAGCCGCCCTGCACTGCGCAGACTGACACACTTTTACAGGACGAGGCATTAAAGGCCGCCAGCGGGTGGGAAAGGCCAGCAGCACAGCCGGGGTACCCACCCTTTTTGGAGACCAGGTGAAAGCCGCCTGCCAAGGTCAGGCATTCAGTCACCAGGTGGTGTATTTAATTTAAAAGGAGTGTTAACCTTGTTTACACAAAATAACACCAATATGCAGAGAAGCAGTAAATCCATTGTCGTTAAACAGCGGGGAGGCCGGGCTGTGCTGGCAGCCTGCCCGCCGTGAACTCGGCTGGCACCCGCCGCACGCCGCCACCGCCGGCCACCGCAGCCCCGGCCCGCGGATGCTGGCAGCCGAACGCTTTGTGGTGTGCCCTTTCTACCCTCCAGTTGACTCTTTACATTCTTGTCAAATATATTTAGAACAAGAGGTGTCCACTTGAAGGGAAACATTTGTTAATCACTTAAATGCAGGAGTCTGGCAGCGCTCCAAGTTTACATTTATAAATATGTAGTATCTGTTTCCAGCTAAACAAGGAACTCCTGACCCCCCTCACCCGCAATCCTGCAAATATATATACATATACAGGAGGGGAACTTGCAAGGGGCTGCGGGGGGAAACTGGAAATGATGAACAGAACCAGCCCGGCTGAGGCAGGAACGGTCCAACCTCCCTCCCCGCTGTCAATTTGTTCTCCGCCTTTGTCTGCGAGTGATGTAGATAACAGCGCAGAAAGAGGATGATGTATCTTTAAGTAATGAACAGATTAAAGTTAAATTCCTGTTGACCGAGACAGTTGTGTTGACATTCCTGTTGTTTACAGGCAGCTGTCTCTACTAATGACACTTTGATAACTGGAGTGAGGCTGCTGTTGGGCAGGGGGATGGGGGCAGGCAGAGTCAGCCGGGTTAAAGAATGCTCTGTTTAAAACCCGGTCATCCAATTAAACATTAAAGCTGGATCAGAGATCGTCGGCAGCGGTGCTATTCGGGAACGGGAAAATTCTGGGCTTCTTTTTTAACTTATGCTCAGATTATGTGGCTTAGAGGTCAGCCTGCCCCAGTTTGCTAGAGGATGCGGAAGATTCCAAGAGTACTTAAAATAAGCCAGAAAGCAGTAAACTCTGTCAAGCCATCCGTGCACTGCCATGACATGGGCAAGCACACACAGAGTTGCCGGCGGCTGGTTGGGACTGGGGTCACGCAGAGGTCCTGTGGGGCAGCCTCTCTCTCCCACAGCTTTTCAAACAGGCGGAGAGAAAGGATCTGTGAGCATCCCAAAGCGGCAGCACCATTCCTGTGATCCCCTGCCATCTTCTCTTCTGAAATAAGTTGCTTTGCAGGGCACTGGCTGCTGCTGGAGCTTTGCTTACTGCTTCCTCTTGAATTAATATGTTTACCATTAACAGCTCCCCTGTTCGGCTGCGGGCTTCTCACCAGCAAGGGCTACACTGAAATCCTGGAGCCTTCTCCTGAAGTCCTTGCTCGGGTCAAATTCCCGAGGGGAACCTGTAAAGCCCAAGATCTGCCAGGTGATAAACTTTAGACGTGTAAATAGTCTACTAGATATCGTCCTCTGGTGAAAATTAAACAGATGTTAAGGCACTCTCCCAAATCAATGCCCAGCAAAGATAGCACAGCCCATCACTCCGGGTCAGTTCAGCCCCACAGCCTTTGTATCAGCAAAGTTTGGTCCTACTCAGACCTAGAAAGCAGCTTTTCAGCTGCTGAATGCACCTGACATTACGTTACTGCCTCAAAGTTTCCAGCACTCCAGAGATCCGTTTAAAATGCAGATGCTTCTTCCTCATCTTTTTGTTAATGAAGCCTAAATTTAAGGCCTTTAAAACAATGTGATAATGCCTCTTTAATTCTAAATCAAATGCCACATGCTCATTAACTATAAGCATTCATAGAAATAAATGGATTTATTTTTGAATTTATGAAGTCACTTTAATGGACTTCAAACTCCAAATAAAAGTACTGAATAGGCAGCATTTCCTGCCATCACTAAAAACATCACTGCTGCTGTAGTGGAAGCACATTTCATGCAGCAAGAACACTTACGGTAAACACAAGTTAATTTAAATGAGTATCAATTAGAGGGAATGTACCCTGCTAAGAAATATTAGTTACAGATTGATTGATCCAGACAATCAGAAATCCAGACAATTGATCTTTTATTGATCCAGACAATTAGAAATTGAATCTTTCTAAAGGTAAAAGCATCAGTTGGTTTGACATTTGATTTACTCAAACCTGTAATTTGGAGTGGGAGTAGTGTAGCTGTGTTCCACTCAGTTTAAAATATTTTGTAGATGGAAAGGCACAGATATTTCAGCTAAATTCCCAACATGCATGAGAAATAGAATCCCAAATTTTTAACTGCACAGAAAATCACCACTGATCTCCAGAAATAAAAGTCTGACTTTAAGAAGTGTCATTTGCACACATGCCTGACTTAAGCTTAATCCTCTGCAAACAGCAGCCTGGGGGCCATCCCCAAGCCAGGTCGTACCCAATTTCACCTTTACCAGACGAGCAGGGGTCACATCAGCCCCGCTCCCGGGTGGGAGAGCCTCCGAGTAAAACCTGGAGCTGCTGCGAGAAACCGCGCTGGGGGTGAGGCAGCAGCTGCCGCGCTCCCCCGGGACCCCGCGTTGTACCGGTGCCTCCGTGCTTCTGATAAGGCGCCAGACCCAGCTCTGACTTATGGTCACTTAAAGATACTACAGCACTTTCCTCTGCGGGAACAGGGGTGTCAGAAGCGGAGGGTTGGCTGTAGGCCAGCCCGGTAATTACCCGGCGCATTTCTGAGCGCTGCCGGTGCAGAGGTTGTTCCCCGCTCTCCAGCAACGCCCGGCCACAAAGAGCGGCCAGAAGAGCCCCGGCCGCGCCTCGCCGGGAGTGGGAGAGATCTCTGCGGTCTCTGAAGTGTTTCGGGATCCTTCAGGATGAAAGGTTCATTAACAATTGGAAGTTAATATTAGCATAATAATCGGTCATAGCTCTTCTGGTAAAACCTACTCGAGAGATCCCACACTGCAGGTTCCCATTCCCCAGCGCACATTTATGCGCCTTTCCCAACCTGCAACGAGCAGAGTCCAGCCAGAGTTTTCCAACTGAATGATTTTCCAATAGGAAATGCGGGTTTTTTGAGAAGCAGGATCCTTGGGGGGAGGGGAACATTAACTGAGCCCCAAATTGCTGGTTTTCCATTTGGTTGTTGGAAGACCGGGATGAATTTTTTTTATTTCTTTGGTCTGAAAAAGCACGTATCAATTTGCTGAAATTATTGCAAGGTAAATCCTGTGTAGTCAAAGCCTTTTAGGAAGAAAATTCAAGAAATATCACTTTTTTATAAGAAGGGAGGTTTAATATGAATACATACATTCTTGGAGATAATCAATCTATTTAGCATGGAAAAAATGCAAAAATAAAAAAATCATGCTTTCTAGATTAAATGTTTCAGTATTTCTCTTCCAAATAACATTTTTCTTTTGGAATTCAATTCTACTCAGAAAATACTAAACAATGCAAATGTTCAGAGAGCTACATAGTTTCAGGTCAAGGTAAATTTTTTGCATTGATTCAAAACAAAAATTTCCCTTGTCAAGGTCTAAACAAATCCATCCTTCAGTGATTCTAACATATAAAAGTGATGATAGTTACATTATTTGCTACTATTTGTATCCCATGCTCTTGTCAGGACCAAACATACAATTTCCATGACAATCTATGTGATTTTTACTTTTTTCTAGCATGAAGTGAATTAATACTCACTGTATTGAAATGAACTGGTCTTTGATCAAGTGTTTTTACCTCTTGAAATCTGTTCAGCAAGAACAGATGGGGGGGAGTTTGAGAGTCAGATACAAGTTTGAATAAGAAAATGAATTATTTTACTTTGCAAGGAGCTTCAGTGGAAGAAACTCATTTACCTACACTCTTCCACTGCTGGGCTTGTCACGCTGCCCGGAGAGGTACTGTCAGTAACATCATCAGTCTCCTTAATGAGCACTTTTTTTCCAGCAAGAGAAAAATAAAGCTGAGCCTTTTAGGGGGGAAAAAAATCCTGCAGATAATCCACAGGGTGGATTTTTAATCCTGTGTTCTTGTTTTCATTTGCTGAGGTTGTTGGGGTTTTTATGTCTTGGAAACTTAGACATCAAAGGCGAGTCAGAATAGTTGGACCCTTAACTAATTAATTAGCTTTGGTCTGAACTGCAAAAATATAGACAACAAATTTCTTTCACTCTGAAACCAAAGGCAACATTGAAAAAAATGAGTGGCCAATTGAAATAAAGCAGGCAGGATATTAGAACTTAAATCAAAATTCAAGTTCTGGAGGAGAAAACAATTTTCAAATTTATTAGCAGGGTGAGATTCTATAGCAGTGGAGGCAGAACCTTAATTCCAAAATACACCTGAAATGGGAAAAACAGCAAATTCTGTAAATACTGTGCAAGTATGTTTTTAGTTTCCGTAACGCATTGGCAGACATTGCTAAAAAAAGTCATTCCCTGAACAATATTTGTTGGAATTATTTCAATCGTTCAAGAATTAGTCCCAAGTTTGATGTTCACTTCTGCTGATCAGTTAGATTTCAAAGGCTGAGGAGGAACCAGACGACAGCAATTTCATCTTAATTCAACTGTCAACCCTCGTACTGAACCTTGTGCATTAGTTGGAGTGTTAGTTAGATTTATTGTGCTACAAGACAGACTTTTCACACGAGAAAATGGTGTCTTGATTAGTACTGAATGTGCATCATGAGAGATTCCTTGGATTACAAAATAATGACCAGTTTCTAACCAGCACTCCTGTGTCTTTTACCTTTATAACACTATCAACCAACTCAGTTGACACAAATTACCTCATTTTGCCTCTGACGCATCATTTTATTTCCATTTACCACTGACTTAAGCACACATAATTACTAACTTAGGTCACAAACAAATGTGACGGACAAGTTTCACACTGAGCAAAATGTTTTATTACACGGCATTACTATCCACCTAAGTTAATTAATTAAAATTAACATAAGCTGTTGGCTAATTGCAGCCCAGGAGAAATTCTACTGCACCCGATGGTATAACATTGGAAAATTATCACAATATTTTAGAGCTTGACAAGTTCCAGTGAAAAGCTGAACATTATTGGAAGCAGGTTATCATGGTAAATAGACCAGTGCCGACTTTCAGCATGGAAAATAGCTGCCTTCAGCTTTGCAGTTGGTGCAGCAGCAGCAGCAGCAGCAGCAATGCTGTTCTGAACATTTCTGTGTTTACATTGCAATATAAATATCCTCTAAATAAAACGGATCCTTTTTCAGCAGTCTTCTGGCTACAGCTGCATGCAATAAAACCTTCCTGATGACAAAGGCCAAAGAAATTATATTAATGCCAAAGAAAAAAATTATATAAAACTCTTCTGTGAGGAAGTGGAAAACCAATCAGTGTATTTCATGTATGTGACTATAAGGCCCAGGGGAGAGTGGTTTAGTCACATTGCCTAAACAGAAAGTGGCAGCTCCATAAAGGTATTTAGGAACCTAATTCTTACCTAGGTGCCTGCCTGCTCTTTAAGTTGATGGAAATTTAAATCCTCCTGTGACCTGCTTTCATGTGCCTCCTTGGTGATGGTGGCATTTGCAAAAAATAAGGTTGCTCCCATTTACTAGGAGTTTTGTAAAGGAAAAGAGAACAAGAGGTGGATCCACTTATGTTATTTTGAACAAAGCCAAAATTAAAGAGGCCAGTGAGAATCCCATGATCACCAAAGCCACCCAGGAGGTGCAATGGAAGTGGAAGATCCTGAAATAGCAGCACCTTTGATGGTCATGAGACACCACAGCAAGTGGGTAAAGGAAAAGAGCTGTATTTTGAGTTCAACATCCCAGGCAGTCTGAGCAGCATCCCCTCATGCTGTGGTGCTGCTCCAGACAGGAATAATGGGCATATAAAGATAGTTTGGGGGCTGTAATGAAAGGCAGCGAGTACAAGCAGTGGAATTACGTCTTTACCTCCTGAGTAGGTGTCTGTGGCATTTTTCTCTCCTGCGGTCACAGTGAGCTGCCAGAAGCACTGGCCTGGCCAGCCCCAAACTCTCAACTGCAAAAGGACTGTTTTGTTTCATTACCAACAGAAAATCTCAGAACAAATACACTGAGAAAGTGTCTCTGGAGTCATATGGCTCCAACCCTCTCACTCCAGAGTGGTCCAGCTTCTAAGTTAGATCCAAAGCACCAGCACCTGCCTGGGTGTGTGCAGTACGTAGCCACAGGGTTTCCTGAAGCTTCCAAGGCCATTTTGCTGGAAGCAGCTTCTGTTTGAGAAAGGCACTACATTTTTGTTCTGCTAATGCAATCTTTTAGTTATCTGCTGTCAAATGTATAATAATTCTGGCTGTTTATATAGCTGCTTAAAACTAGCACATAAATTTCAATTAAACCGAAAAATGCAGAGGAGGGGGAGGCTGCGAGGTTACCGAGTTTATGGGAATATATTAATCATTGACCTGGGCAGTATTTAATGCAGTTCTTTCTCATGTTCAGTCCACACTCACTGACCAGTACACTCCTACCTAAATGTCTGTTCCCACTTACCCCAAAGTCACACAGCAAACAAAGCAAACTACTGTCCCTTTGGCTTTTTTTGTAGGCAAAAATACCCAGTATTGATATGCTTTTTGGTATTTTTATTTGCTGTTTTACAACCTTATAAAAGTCTATTTTTCCACCTAATACTGCTTTTTAAATGAGTTAATGCTAGAAGAAATCAGAATGCATTACCTATATCATCTTTATTGCCTCCTGGTGTTTTGGTATTCCTGGGATGATTTCATTTCCTAATGAACCTCCAAGCCCGAGACAGTTGAGCCATCTAAGAAATATATCTTGGTTTGGTCTCCTACCCCCTTGGCAGGCTGTAACTTGTGGCAGCACTGAAGCACGGCAACAATTTGGGAGGTTACTATCCATGATTCTGCTCACAGTTTTGTTCCCTTATTTGTGTCCCTCCCCTCCTTCTCCTTGTCCTCAGCAAACACCAAATCTTATATGCATTTTGTCAAGTCATTTTTTCAGGGTAATGCTAATGCACAAGGGAAAGGTTTGGCTTCCATGGGCCCCACAGCTGTGGGACTGACTGACAGCTCCCAAGCTTTCCCCCAACCTGGCTGACACCAAAGTTCTCACACCATATCTCCACCCTACCCATGGAAACAGGGGCAAAGTCACTGCTTCCTAGAACAGGTGAAATAATCTGGCCTTTTGACAGCAAAAAATTCAGGATCAATTCATTAGCATGACGAACAACAGAGATTTTGTATTCATCAGGGTCACTGGCACCCTTATTGCCCTTTTTTCACTATACCTTGGCAGAAATTCCAGGCTCAGCAAGGCTGATGGTTAAATGTCCACAGCCCAGATATTTTCCTTCTCTTTTATTGCGTGGCAGAAGATTAAATTCATGTTGGTCCTGTTTTGTCCAGAAGTGAAAAATGCCACGAGAGTCACACAACAGCTCCTTAAATTAACTATTACCCCTCCAAATGTCCTGCGCAATGAAGGCTCCTGGGCCAGTCGAGCAGGGTGAGTGTGTCAGACCATGCTGTCTCCAATGTTTGGGCTGGTAGATGCAGAGGTCTGTTGCTGAAATTTATTATTGAATTTTCCACTTAACACTGAAGATTTACACCAAGCTTATTTGCTCTCCCAAAACGCCCTAGATTAGCCAGCTGCCATGAGCTCAGATGCAATATGCGGATGTCAAGGTGAGGAAGAAATGCACAGAAATGAGAAGCAGGTTGTCTTATTTAATGTATTTTTAATTTTATCTTTTGTTTCTATTTGACTTGGTAAATCCCATGGAAAGCTAATCATGGAGAAAGATAGATAGATAGATAGATAGATAGATAGATAGACAGACAGACAGATAGATATATAGAAAGAATAAGCAAATAAATAAACAAACATCACCCTGCTTGATTATTTTCCTCAGAACAAAAAATTCTGGAATATTTTATTCTAAGCATTGGCGTATTGTGATATTTCTGTTCTGCTCTCTCTGACTATTGACAAAAGTAATCCTGCATGTTGTTGGTTGAGAAATATTCTTTGTCTTTCTAACAAAGGTGTTAGTCCTACAATGTTGGGTCAAAGGGTTGCATACTGACCTGTGAAAGGAAAAAAAAAACTCCCATAAAATTAATGTCTTTCAGAGTTACAATTATTTGCAATTATCTAATTCAGCATAAAAGGCAAACACGATGTCACGGGGCCTTTGATATTATAAAAGGTTCTTTTTGTGAAAGGCCTTTGATCCCTTCTAATCCACACGCCAGGTATTGCTGATTTAATTGCCTGAAATGTAAATATAAATTGCTGAAGATGTATTTGTGCTAATTTTATTTATTGCAGTTGTATTTTTAATACATGTTTTTGCACTCTGAAGTGTTCTTGTAGCATTTCTATATTATTTTAATGAGCTCTGCATAGGTACTTGTAGCTATATAGAAAAAGTAATAACTGTAGTGAATTTGATAACATTTGCTCAGAAACACACATGATGGAGGGAACAGTCCTGGCTTCATCATGTGTTCTGTGTGTATATATGCATGTGTGTTCTGCAGGAAAATGAATTATATCTTCCTGAATATGTCTCAGGAGTAAAATTTTTCACGTTTAAAACATATGCAGGCTTCAAACTTTTAATCCCTGTTGGAAAAATGAGGTAGTTTATGCTATTGGTACAATTCTTTTTCTTAGACCTTCCGTCTTTTCAGTCCTTTTAATTCTTTGTCATCTTATTTACTTTGGAGCCCATAGCATCCCTGTATTGCCAGGCAAGTGAAGCTAAAAGAGAAATTGATTTTCTATGACAAAAACTTAATATAAAGTTGACGAAGTGGAATAGCTAATTTAGGGCTATATGTGTAAAAGAGCAAAAAGAGAAAGAGAATCATGAAAAATGGTGAACTAAAGTTTCTCAAATTTGTTTTTTCCAAGCAATCTCCCCTGCAGCCTGTGCATCTCTCTGCCCTCTGCCATGAAATGTGAGCTTTGCTGCTGTGAACATTTCCTCATCCACATCAGGATTTCTTGGTAACCCTGGTGAAATAAAACAAAGGGATACTTGCAGCAGAAAGCTTTGATGCCTTTTAATTTTACATGGTATTTTAGTGTTGCCAATTAATATGCATTCTTCTCACAGGAATCTAAAAAAATGCGCAGGAAGCAGTAAGAGAGATTTCACCACCCTAAAAAAACTGAGCACAGATTCACACTAAAATGACAATCTCAGTCAAAACAATGACAGGCATTGTCTTGCAATAACATCTGAAAACGGAGAAGTTGCTGGCCTGAGGTGAATCTCAGGGCAGTGAAGACAACCAACTTTCAAAACATTATTAGCTAACATCAATAACTCTATCTTATTAAAATCTCCAATGATAGCACACATGAAATCACCTTTGTTAATGGAATACAAATACAATTGCTGAAATCAGGCTGGCTCTTGCTTCAGAAAACATCAAGGAGGGGGTTTGGAAGAGGGGGCACTCAAATATTAACACTGGTCAATGACACAAGTGTTAGAAAAGAAAGGAACAGAAAGAAGGAAAAAAGAAAGGGCGGGGGGAAGAAAGGAAAAAGAAAACTCCAATTAGAAGTATCCTGGGGTTATTAGAGATAACACTGCTCATATCCAATTAAGATGAAAACCATTTTACCAGTTTAATGTGCCACCTCTGGCAGTTTTGGTTTATTAGTTTTATCAGACTTCAGAACTGAAACTCACAGTGATATGTATGCTGTGTACTGGAGAGATAAATGTTAAGGCTTAGAGATTAATTAGTATAGAATAAGATGCTTGAAATGTTGTCCCTTTCACCATGGGCAAACTACACTTTCTTGGGGAAAAATACTCATTTTTGAGGCGTTTGCTTCAAAGGGTTACTTTGGATATTGCAGCAGGAAATTGCCTACCTGGAACAAGGTGTGTTAACCTGCTTTGCTGCCCTTACCTGCAGGTGTGTCAGGTACCCGGCCAGCCCAGCACCAAACCAGGTCTCCATGCTGGGGAGAAGATGCTGATCTCAGGTCAAAAGCTGAGAGCTGGGTGCTTTGGAGAGCAGACACTCCCAGGCCTCTGATTCACCTGTTGAACTCAAGATCTTTTCGGTTTTACCGGTTCTGTCTCATTTGGGGACTCCAGGGTATCAAGAGAGCAAATAATTAAATATTTAAAAAAACCCGAACACACGGTTTCTTTAATATCTGGTGTTTCATCAGCCAAAATTATGAGAGAATACTCATGGAAAAGCTAGGAAGCAAAAGGAAACTCTCTTACACAATATGAACCTGGACCTAAGAATAGAGATTAGACGGAATTTAGTTATTGTGGAGGTGAAAACTCATGATTGCTTTCATAGTGAATAATCACCAGAATAATTGTGAAATCACCAGAGTAACATCTGTGCTGTACAGGCCTCTAAAGACTAAGAAGTTGGGGCATCATATTTGTACAAAGCAAATTCTTCTTTTAAGAGTACAAAACTCTCCTACAGCATTTCCACAATTTCCTCCTATGGGTGGATCAAAAGTAGCTTTTATTAATCCCACTTCCTAACCAGGATAAAATTAGCAAGTTTGAGTGAAATATGGAAATTTAGAACAGAAGTCTTTCCTTCTTTTTTTTTTGTTTTAACTGAATTTTAAGCCAGAGAAAGTACTGAAGATGGTTTGAGCTCTCATGAACTTAAAATATGAAACACAGCTCAGTTCTTAATTCTATTCAAAACAAATGTCCAAAAACATAATTGTGTGAAAAGCAACTGAAGAAGTTGAGAAGCAAGTGGTCTTTTTCAGTGTCTGTTTGCAGTCATTACATCATGCCCTTGATTCATTTAGGTTGCAAATCTCAGTTTAGCAACAAAAGAGTTGAGAGGAGTTTGTTGCAGTTCTCTGGAAATAACTGAGAAATGGATTTTGGATCAGGTGACTACTGTGAAAATTTTAATTGGCTTAATCGAGGTGAGCTATAACAATGGGATTACAATAAAAAAAATAAATAAGCAGCCTAAATCAAGGCTGCTAATATTGTGGAAAAACCTGCTCCTAAATATCGAGGAAGTCACATCATGGAGTTCACACGAGCAGTGTTTATGCACAAGCTGAACTATAAGAAACTTTACTGGGTTTCCAGCAGTGAAACCTTAAATTTGATTACAAGAAATCACAAGCAGTGAGGTTTCTTTTAGACCACTGCAGCTTCAGAAGTAAACACCTTTACACACATATATATGTGTGTGTATATATATATGCAAACATAGAGATATGTATTGTTATTGCATTTCTTTATCAAAACCTCTATTTCACGTATTTAGTCGCACTCTACTTCCAACATTTCAAAAGAATTAAAAAATCTACCGCAGGACTAGAGACTGGGTACAGAGCAGGTCTAATCCCACTAGTGCCACCAATTTTCTCTATGAGCTGGAAAAATGGAATCCAGAACAATAAAACTCAGGTAACATACAGTCATACAGTCTGATGGCAACTATTACACAGTACTTTAAAAACATTTCCATTATGAGCATCGACACTATATATTTTACGAATCACTTACTATGTTCTGATGCTCTTATATTTTCCACTTTTAGGTTACTACAGGTCCAAAGTTTGAGAAACATTTCCAAGAGTGCATTTTCTTTCCCTGTTAGCAAAAAAACATACCAAAAGCTTATAATTTCATTGCATTGTTAATCAATACATTTAATAACTTAAATGTGGCCTCTGATATCAAATCAACAAATGAAACTTCCATTCTGGGATCACTTTTATGTATTCTCAAAACATCTCATGAATTAATTGTGAGACTGAGCCCATCACACTTATTTTCACTATCTTCAGCATTTATTGCACTGTAGAATAGGCTGCCCCTACTTCAGAGCCACACGAAAAGAAAAAGGCCCTGAAAAATATCTCTGCTTGTTTAGTCACTGTGATTAATCTAGCTGAAGGTACATGAACAAAAAGAGAAGGGTCTTGAAGTCAAAAGGCCCACAGAGTAGCTGAATCTCTGATTGACTTCAAGCAATGTATCCAATTAATGTCCCCCTTCTGCTAAAATCCCTACAATAGTTTCCCTATTTCTCAATCTATTTCTCTCTGAAAGAGTTTCATGTCCACCCACATATAAGGCCCATAATTTGTGGCTAAATGGCAGCTGCAGCTCAGTGCTGGAGGCCTTTCCTCAAATTGGTCTTTAATTGGTATAATCAGGAGCTTGAATTATTGGTTCAACCAAAGGAAAAGTATTCATTCGAACCAACAGGATCGCTCTCTCTTTTTCTTTTAAATTAGCAATAAATTAATGACTTTTCAAGATGTTAAAGAGAAACTAAAACCTATGCACAAAAGATGGGATTCATTAATAAAAGCCAGTCGGTTTCATTCTCATTAAGGAGAAGAGCATTTAGGCAGCAACTTAAAGTCTTAAAAAAAAATAGCTAGGGAGAAGGAGTACAGACTTGGGCGGGTACAATTGAAAATCAAGATAACTTGAACCGTGACCTGAAGAGATCATCAGCCTAAGAGGACTTTGGGCTGGCTTCCTTTATCCCATAGAGCCTCTTTTCTTTTGCAAATTCTGCTGAATTGTGACAGGTTTTTTTGTTTGGGTTTTTGGGGTTTTCTGGTTTGTTCTAAAATGTCAGGCGCCATCTTTTAATCCTTAAATGTAGCTTGATAAATTAATTCCAGAAACTGAAAGCAATTGACGGGTAGGAATTGGATCAGCCATTCCTATTATCCTGAAATGGACTCCGCCTCAAAAGCGAGCTCCTGTAAGGGCTCAGGTTGTGTCCTTCCCTCTGTTTATTTAGTGCCTGGTTGTAACCAAAGAACTCATCTTGGCCAAAGCCTTTGGGCTTTAAAAATCTTTATGAATGTTCAGTGTGTCAAAATCATCTGCTTTGGTCAGAAAGCCAAAGCACATAAGTTGTAATCCCGGGACTTCTGAGAGCTGTAACTTTTCCAATAACCATGACTTATTTGGGACAGTTAAAATTTTAAAAAATATACTTATAAAAGGCAAGGCCCATCCTCTCCTCTAAAGATTTGTAAGCAAGGCCACTCCCAGCCATTGATTTGGTGAGAGTACTTCAATTTATTACATTCCCTAGTAAATGTAAAGATATGGCTGTGGACAGCAGAACCATGGCCTTGATCTCCTATGTCAACACCTACTTACGCAGAGGGCTCAAAATTGAGAAAGTAGGGAAAGAGCAGCATTTCCCTTCTTCCTGTGATGGTCAGCAGGGAGGGAGTAGGGCAGCTGTGAGTTCCCTCTCTGGAGGGCGTGCAAGTAGGGATGAAACCCTTTCCAGACTCATTGTCCAAGAAAAATCATGAGTCTAGAAACACAAGAACTCTGTTTGGCTGCACTGTAAATAGGCAGGACTTCACTGTTCCATGTCCAGAAGGCTTTGCAACATCTAAAGAGTTAACAGACATCTGCAGTGTTAATATTTTCTGCCTCTTCACACAGTACAGCTTCCCACACTTCCAGGTAGGTCTGGATCAAGGACACAGACTCCAGAGGAAATGGCCATAAAGGGTCCCATGGACTCAAATATGCTTCCCCTTAAGCATCATCTCCTCCAAATTAGCTAAGCATAGGGCCAACTCAATTTCTTTCATGTCGTTGATGAAAAGAGGAGAGCTGGCCTGTGCTCCAGTTTTGTGGAGCAATGGAAATCCTATAATCCTGGAATGGCAGGGACCCTCAAAAGTCATCCAGTCCAACCCCTCTGCAATGAGCACAGACCTCAGCCTAGAGGCAGGGTCTGCTCTTCTCCCGTCCAGATGTGATCTTACTCCTGCAAAGAGCTCTGTTACACTAAGGAGGAGCTGAGGCCTTGTGTCTGGAAGTCTTCAGCTGCTGCTGCTGCAGACTTCAGCAGTGAATTGGAGCGACCATCCGTTTGCTGATTACATTGGACAAAAGAAGCAAAATTACTATCTACAGCTGAGTCATGTGCTCTTTTAGCTTCCCCCTTTGGAAGAGCAATTTTTCAACCACTTCTTGCCAGGTCTCAATCAGAGCCCTTCTTAGCTGGAATTACAACAAATAGGAAAATAACGGTGCTTACAGTGTTTAATTACCATGGCTGAAATATTATTGTTGTCTCTCTTGGCCCTGACGTGGGGCTAGAATTCCTTAAGGTGACATTTTCAAGGCACAATGAAACATGTTTTACATGAGATTCCTTAAAACCCATCAATTATGCATGCTACAAAAACTTGTTATTGTACTCCAAGGACATGATCCAAACACCAATTGTGGTTATTGGAGATCCACAGGACTTGGATCATATCCTAAATCAACTCTATGGCCAGCTATCAAAGTAATAGCTTTTTTCTTTTCATTTCTGACTAGGTTCTTTAAAGGTTGAATCTTTTTCCTTTACTGTCTTAAAAATACAGATAAAGTCTCTCACCTTATGAATGTTTTTACACTTTTTTTTTTTCTACTTGGGTAAATTAGCAAAATTTAATAATTTCTGCAGTATGGAGTGATTGAGTACATGTGTGTGCACGTGTGTAAGTCATCCCCCAATATGTTTGTAAGATCTCAAAAAACCCCTGTATTTTTACATTCCTCTTTTCCTTTCATTAATTAAAAACAGGATACTCCGTATTAAAAAAAGTAAAAACCAGGTTTTAAGACTATTAACCACATCAGTAGCATGAAACACCTTGGCACATGTCCTTTTTCCCCCATGTTTTATTAGAAGTCTGAATCCTGACCAGAGTAAAAGGATGTTGTAGTGTCCTTTCCTTCAGTGAAGTTTGACCAACTTGCTTCAGGTTTTCTCCACTCATATGTTACCACCAGGAAATTATTTACAAGCCTCTTATCAAAAATTCTTTTGACACCTAAGAGAGTTGTGAGTTATGTTGACACAGCCCTTCCACATTTACCACCTTGTCATAAAAGTTAGAAAGATTGGCAGAAAAACACCCAATAAGGGAGAAGTTTAGTTAATGCAGTGGATTAGCCTTTGCATTTTGGTTTTTTTCTTTTCCTTCCCCTCCCTTTTTAAATTTGAATATTTAACACCAGGAGAGAAACCCGTCCTGTTTTTCGGCTGGAATAACAGCAGTTTCTGTTTCTAACCTGGGAAGAATGTGATGGGGATTGAAAAGCACCCCTGTCCTATTGTTAGACTCCCCCAGCACTGATCCTTGCTTTTAACATCATAATGAAGGATGCTCTTTAGTGGATTATCTTGAGAAGGGATTAACTCCTTCAAGACTTCTTAGGAGGCAAGGTGTTTTGAGCCCTAAATACACACCAATTGCCTGCTTAACTTTTCATCTTATTTTGAAAACTGCCCAGCTGGAATTCAAATTCTTTTCCATAGAGCTGAGTTTTCTTAGTAGCAAAGTTTGAGTCAGGGGCAGCAGATGCTAAAAATAAATACTGTTCATTTAATCGCGTGCAGCCAAATGTTTCAGATACTTTGCCGAGACAGGCATGGCAGGGTAAGACTCAATCAAAACTTTTGCTGCAAATTCAGCAAAGCTTTAAATTCTGTCTCTGTCCCTCAGGCACATGAAATAAGCCTCCATGGCCTAACCTCTGTTACAAGGCTTTCTTTTTAACACGACAGAGAGACATAATGTAGTCAGATAGATAAATATAGTACAGTCCATGACACTCATATAGATCTCATTTTTAATTTGTATTAATATATTGCTTCAATAAGGAATTAATAGAACTGCTCAGGGATGTGCCTTGTGATATTTATGCTGTAGTCAGACACCCATGAACACCCACAAGAATGTGCACACGTAGAGGTACACACACATGGATGGGTACACACCCTGTGTGTCGCTCACAACCCTATTAATAAACATATATATATACACACATATATGTATATATAGGATTTGGCCACTATGCCTTGGCTTTCAATATCATTGCCAGCATTGTTTTATGACACATTTGCTGTAGAATACAAAATGCCTAGTCAAAAAAAAAAAAAAAAAAGGCAGGGAAAGAGGACTAATTGCTCTATAATTTATAATCAAGTGACTTCTTCAACCTATGCTTTTTTATCTTAATAACCATTCATTTGTGTCTGCCTAATTTATTGGAAGTGAAATCTTGTATTTGTTCCCACAGCCAACCTTGTCTCCATTATTAACCTGCTCCTTTGTTTCATATTCTGCTTGGCAAGGAAGAAGGACGAGTATCCCCAAGTTTTTCTTTCTTTCTTGTTATTTTTCACTTTCCTAAAAACTTGTGTTCTGCTAGGTTTGAAGAATTAAAAGTCTTCTTTTTATTGACGAGGGTTTTTTTCCATTTCTGTAGGATTGGCTGAAGGGGTGGGGATTTGAAGAGTATTTTTCACTAAAAAGCAGAAGAAACTTTTACTCTGGAGAAGTTTTTCCTCTTTTAAAGGAGGGAAGTTCTCGACTTGCTTGTTTTTCTCTCCCTGTTTTTTGTCCTTTCCTTCTGCACCTTCTGTAGCTACAACATAGATAATTTGCAACTTCATAAACAAGGTTTTTCAACTGGATTACCCAGACTGGGACTTGAGAAAGAGTTTGCTCAAAGCGGCCAAATAGATGATTCTGAGGGCAAGTGAGTTTTCTCCAGTTTTAACAAATGGGGAAGACCCAGGTGCACTCTTATTGTGAGCTAAATGAAATACCCTCTTATTCATTTTTGTAATAATAACTGTATTCCACAGACTATGCTTTAATTGTAAATAATCCCCCACATTCTTTCAGTGTAAACTCTTTAAGGAGTCATGAATTTTATTTATACTCTCTCACTCTTTGAGAGTCTTTTGTTTATTTGCTGTTTAGTTCTTTGTGAAATAACACTCCCAGAAGAAAATCCCCCTCTCTGCTTAAGGAATTAGCCCAGAGACAAAAGCAGGGAATTCTTTAAGCCTTGTTTTGTGCTAAGAGAAATGTTTGACATTTCTGTGGAGAGGTGTTTAGTTTGGATTCATTAGGTCTTAGGGACTCTTTTCTCTTTTTTGGCCTTTCAGTTTCTGTCACTGTTTTTTTTCTGTGTTTGGTAGACTGAAGAGAATTTACCAATGTGTAATTAGGTTTCCTACATTTGAATAGCAAAATCCAGTTGTGTTTTAAATAGGCAAGCTAAGCATTCCCCTCAACCAGCAGGCCCAAACCTGAAACCTGCTTTGTGAGCGGACGAAAGGACGGCAGAAGGAAGAAAAAGGCTTCCCCAAGGTTACTTAATGCTTGAAACAAACACCAATAAGGCTCCACTGGTGCAATGCCGTCGGTTGCAGCAAAGGGGGAAGCTGTGGTCTTGGAAAACACAGTTTCCCTTAAAACTGGGCCTTACAATGGCAAAAACATATGTGTCGTATGTAACACGCTACCGCTTCTTCCTCAGGTTTGTGCAGCTGGGAATTAATCAGCATCAATTGATACCGTGTAATACTACTTTTAACGGAATAGAACGGCTTTATGAATAAGTTGCATCAAATTAGAATCATTAGCTCAGCCCAGTGTATTTAAACATTTTGTCAAAAGCGACAAAGTAGTTTATCCAAGGGCAAAACTATGAGGCGAATTAGCCTAAAGTTGCATAAGACAAAGCTTTTTTTTTTGGTTATGAAACACAGGTAAGGTTGTTAGGAGGGAAATGGGACTGCAAATCTAAAACACAAAAGTAAAGCATGAGTTCGTAACGAGAGATTAAGAGGAAGCCAGCCACTGAAACAGCTGTTTTGACCATTTTGAACTGTTTGTGTAGGTACTAGCGCTGGGCTGCTTTTCTTTTGAAAATGGCAGAAAGGAATGTGCTGGCAATTTCAGATTTTTTTCTTCCCAGATTCTTATCGAAGTGGGAAAATCATCCACACTGATCGTTCCTTAAACAGTTTCCATTTTCAAGCAGTCAGCAAATTTCTAGTGAATAAGGAATTTTCTTTAAAAATAAAATCCCAGCAGACTACAATTTGAAACCTTGTTCTTAGCCAAAGCTGTGCTTGTAGGTAAAAAACTGCCTGAAGTTTTCCATTGGGACTGTGCAACATAGTGGAAAATCAGAAGGTTAAAGACCAAGCAGAGTACAAAAAAAAATCGGCCCTAGAGTACACACACACCATCCCTGGACATTACCATGGCAGTTTTACCAGATTTATCTTTGTACAGAAGCTTTACCTCACTTCTCAGTCTTCTTCTTTAAATGTAAAGGGCCTGTTAAAGGACATTTTTAATAATGAGTCCCCTACTTATTTAACCATTTCATTCAACATTGCCCAGATTTATTGACTGTCAGAGCTTTCTTCCTTTTCTGTTTTCTCTGGGACTTTCATTCTGGGTGAGGAATGTCACTGCTGAAAAACAATGTTATTTAGCTGGCTTTTTAAAGCTACAATAGTTATGAACTCCAGATCATTCTTTATTTACTAACTGACTGCTGCCAAATACACCCAATTCATCTGGTAGAAAGACTTTGTGCAATAGCTGACAAATCTGGAATATTCTTCATTGGTAGATCTGGCAGTAACCACCTGTTGTGATGCCAAACATACAGTGTGAAACATATCTGGATGTTGACAGACTTCAGCTTCATTGCAGAGCATCGCTGTTAGAACATAAAAGTTTGCTTTTCTGCCTTTCAGATATGCCGAACACCTGCTCCTCTCATTGTTTCCCTACTTATTATTGCTTTTTTATCTTTAATTCAAGTCATAGTTGTGCTTTCTGGTGGATAGAAGAGCTCTCTGGAGTGTTTTCACTGACTTTGGTGATTTTGATGCTGGTCCCAGAGGTATAGGTGCATAGGCTATTTTAAAAAGCTGGGTATTCTTTGCACAGCCCTCTGCCTGTGTGCTCCAAAATGCCATTTCAGACAGTACAGTTTCTCCTGTAACACAAGCAGGAGTGACCTAGAGCCCATGACTCCTCTCCTGGAGGAACAAAAGATGCTGAAGGAAGCTGTTGAAAAGTATCAACCTGTTACTATGAGGCTGGGTTTCACCACAAATGTCTTCTTTTCCACTTAAAACTTTTGGCTGTGCAAAATGTGAGAGCCTTGGGTGCTTATTCAGGATTTAATGCAGATGCTCAGGTCTTCTGACAGCAAGCGTGCAGGAATCTACAAACAAGTGCTTCTCAAGAGGCTACAGCCAAAAAAAAGTAAGAGGATGACAAAATGCAAGAGGATGTGGATTTCTTTTCCCCTTTCCACCAAGAAGGTCTTGAAAGGAAGGCTGAGAAAGGGACACGACACATTCTTTGCTGTCATACCCAGAGCTCCACATAGAATTCAGAGGGCTTATTGCATATGTTCCTGATGAAGGAACCACTAGCACAGGAAAAAAAACCAAAACAAATATTGTTTGTTTATTTGCTTTCCTGTTCTAAGGCAGTGATGCTGAAAATATTTTGGTTCTGGAATAGGTCAAGGGCAATTCAATCCCATCCAATGCATTCTTTCCACTCCTATAGGCTGTGCTCTATCCTATATGATCCTACATGATCCTCCACTCTGGCTGGGAGAAGAAGGAGCAAAAGAAAATCTTAAGAATCTGGTGCTGATCATATAATGTCTTTATGCAAATAGGTGTGACATCAGCTAAAGCCATGTCTTCAGTTCCTCATTCTAGTTTTAAAAGAAAATATATGAGCAACAGATGATATTCAGTTCTTATATTGAAGGAGGCAGGGGCCTGCTTCAGAAGCCTCAATAAGTCTTAGATTAATTTTCCATTTCTCATTCTCAATTTTTTTTTTTTAAATATAAGACCGTAATAATTACTATTAAGGTGGGAAAAAATAAGACATTACCTTTAAACATAAAACAAATCATAATTTCATTATTTTTTCCTGTATTTCCTGTGTTCCAACGTTTCCTGTAAGGCAGTATCCCATTCATGACAGCGCTCACGGTAGAACTTTTAGAGAAGGTGCATAAAATCCCGGGTAATTATGGAGTGAATTTCCTCCTTAACTCTATTAGTCAGTAGTTGGCTTCTATCCTGAAGCATAATTGTTTATATCCCTAATGTATGGTTTCATCCTGTGTAATGTAGCTGCGGATGGTCTCATTATCCATATAAGTGTTTAATAAATCCCTTTAATCCCGCTAAACTCATGCCTCAAAGATACTGTATTTTGTGGCAGTGAGTTCCACATGTTAATTAACTACTATAAAAGAATGATCCTAAGTATAGTTTTTGGATAATTTTTTCTTAGAAGGTTCACATAAATCCACGCTGACACCAGTCTTTGCTGTTTCTTCTGTTTCAGAAACGATACCCCAGTCCATCAATCAACCAGTAAAAAACTGGTGTTTTCCAAACAGTTGATTTTAATTGAGTGTTTTAAAGTATTCACCGAAAATGGATGCCTGCTCTGCCTTCAGCAGAGATATCATCAGAGACCAGATTTTTACTTGTCTGCTTCATGCACTGAAAGAGAAACATAACCTGTGAGCCCAATTCCAGTGGGGTGTGACTTCCCAGACACTTGGCAGATGGTGCCCCAGGAGAGGGGACATCCTGCCTTTCTGAAGGGCAGCATCTCCCAGTTCCTTGGCAAGTTTAGTTTCCAACTTCAGATACAAAAGCTCAGCCCAGGAGACCGACCTGGACAGGCTGTTAACCAGTCTTCTGCCCTGTAAAGGACATCTCCTGCACCACCTCAAACCAGCGCACCCTGTTCTGGCAGTGATCATTCACCTCCAAGTAGCAATATGAAGTTCTCCATCCATCACACCTCTGAAAGGAGATGGCACATCTTGAAAAAAAAGAATAAAGGTCTATCAACATCATATACAGTAGGTCTGACACCATTGGACAAATATTTAGGATAGTGGTCAGGTTTTGGGAAGTGAAGGAGTTCAGGGTGCTGGGCTCCGGTGTTGAGCCTTGCTCTGTCCCTCTTCACCTCTCCTTTCCCTCTTTTTCCAAACTACCATTTTCATTTCCAAACCAAGCCTTACCCCTCCCATGAAACTAAATTATTTGAGAGTCTAAAGATTAAAGGTAAGCTTTAAAAGGTAAAGGGTGTAATACCTGAAGCACTCAGAGGTACCAGGAAGAATATAGACTGATTTCTAAAAGAGGATTGCAGCCAGAAAAAAAAGCTAAAATAGTTTGGATATTTGCAAGAAGAAGTAAAAATTCCTCAGAAGCTCCCCAAAACATACAGATTGCTCCTTTATTGTTATTGAATGCAGTTTATTTATACCTTCCATTGCAGCATGGGCCATAGCTTTTTTATGGGAAAGAATTAAATTTAATGTTATATTTTCCAACAATTTAAAATGCTGATCCTGCTTTTCTCCATATATCAGCTCTTATTACTCAATAAAATCTTGGGGTGCTGTTTCTTCTGAGGTGGACAACATAAAAAAATTCAAATATTTTATTTACAAGACAAACCAGAGAGGATCTGTGGGTACCGTTAACAAAACCTATCCCACTTTTCCATAATGGAAGTCGGATCTGAGGGGACTTTAAATTTCATTTGAGGATATTGTTTCCATTATCATTTGTTGGTTTTCTTTTGTTGCAAAATGGACTATTTTGTGAAGTTGGCTGTCACTTTTGAAATGGAAATCATGATGAATTATGGCCCATTTTCCTTACCATGCTTTATCAAGCTCATTAGAGATGATGCATGGTCTGAAGTTAACGAAACAAAAGACAAAAAGCAGCATAGGAAGCTTCTCTTTCTTACAGCTATTGCTTACATATGAAATTAAATCATCCTGTTGCACTTGTTGCATTCAATGGCCACCTCTTATGGCCATATTGAACCCTCTGACTGCGGCTGCAGCTCTCCTGTAATTAGAACACAAAAACCCCTGCTGCAAAATTTTAAGGGCATAAGTTATCCCAAAACTTTTGTTCCTCATTGTCACTATCTCATTCTAGATTCATTTTGACAAGGAATGCGCACGCCAAGAAGCTTTTCATATTTTTACAATGTTAAATGTGAAGAAATGTGAATTTGTTCTGGAAAATAAGGTTTTGGAGAATGCATTTCCACTGAAATAACCGTGTAACAAAAGATGTTTCCTAAATCTCGTAGATGGTGATGCATCTTATCCAACAAGCCAAGACTTTCATCCAAAACTAAACAGCTGTGGTGTAGTTTTCAGGCACTTAATATTTGCATAAACACATTTTTTCCCTTGCAACTTGAATTAATCTTTATATCAATAACAAAGCAAACCTCCAAACAATTGTTTGAAGGGAAGAACTCAGGAAGCCTTTTCGGTATTGGAAGGAATTCTGCTTATATATTTTAAAGGAAATCTAACTCCTGTAAAAAATAATTTGAACTAGCTGGAGATGTTTGGTAGACATGCTGCCTTATATGGGCCCTGATTCAGAAAAGCACTTAAGCACACGCTTAACTGTTATCACGTGTTAAAGTGCTTTTCTGGATAGGGATCCATTCTTAAATCTTAGGCAACAGGGCTAATCCGGCACTTCTGAAGAGGCCAGTGAAATGATGCTCTTTGATTTCACTGGACCTTGTCTGACCACTCCACTCAATCAATAGCCTGGTGCTAAAATATGATACTGGAAAAATGGGAAAAACATTAAATAGGAGTGTGGAAAGGCAAGTGCGCTGTCAAAGAAAGAATGGCTGTTACTGGCAATGTAACTTTTAATTTGAAAGGTAGAGCCCCTTTTATTATGTCTAAAGTGCATTAATTGGTACAGTGCCCCATGACTATCTATTGTAATTGTCCACAGGCTGACAAACTGACATTTAATCCAGGAAAAACAGGATTTAATTGCTAAAACATGCTGGAAATTGTAAAGCAAGAACATACATCTGGCAACATCGAGGTGCTGGTGTTTTGCAAGCCATCTTCCAGCTTGTTCCTAGAGTAGATGGGCTTGAGAAGACTCTGCTGTCTGTGACCTTTGCTTAAAGCTGCCAGGAAGAAGGAGAGAGTGTGCTGCACTTTTCTACTCGTTTAGGTTGTATCCACATTTTCCAAGCTCTGCTCCAGAATGAAGTGAGGCTATTATTCTGTGCAGTCACTGCTGTGGTTTTATTTGAATTGCACATTTGCCTTTGTAGACCCCTGAAAATAAAACATCTTGAAGTTGACGAAAAAGGGGGAAAGAACCTTGTTTGCATTGGACTTGTTAAATGTGCAAAACCAGTGTGGTCATCTTGATAGTTAAATAATGGGAGGAATTGCGTGAGGAGGAAGCCAAGAAAATTTTTTTCTCTACTCCCACCTGTAATGCAGAATCACCACGAGCCTCCTTCAAATCCATTATGTTGCCTTGGTTCTGTCTAGACTGTGGGGATAAGGCTTTGCAGTGCAGCCCACAGCCTGACAACACCCAGCCGTGCTTGCCAGCCCTCCCCACACGAGCACTCAGGGCTCCTTCCTACGGAAACCAAGGTCCTCGGGGAGAAAGAGCCTGGCTTTTGCCCCAGCACAGATTTGGGATGTGGCCAGGGCATGCACCTGGAACCTGGATGCCAGGAAGTATCTGCAAATCTCACAATTCAAACACACCCTCAGTTCCTCGACCTGTAAAATGGGCACCCGAGCTCTCATCAGAGGTCAGGAGCTCTCATCACCTGTCAGAAGCACTGAGAGGTTTATTTAATTAATGTTTATAATGCTGATTCAAGATGCCAGATGCTACAGTGCTGAGCTCTCTCTGTGTAGCTACATCAATAGCTGAGGAGGAGGGAAGGCACTAAAGACATGCAAAGCATTCTTAGCTTCTTGCTGATGCAAATTGCTGCAGGTAATTAAGAAAAGCACTACAAAAGAAGGCAGTAGAAGTGAAAGCTTAAACTTGAAGAAATAATGACTTTTTTAGAATTTAAGTGAAAAATTAATCAACTAATAAAAAGAACTTAGCATATTATAAGCTACATCATTCTTCTATAATTGAAACACATGGGCTCGCCTCTAAATTGCTATGAAAAATAACCAATAATATTTCAATGGCTTCATTTCTTTAGACCTATCATGGGGTATAATCTCCTTTGCATGTGTCTCTGAAGAGTGGAAGTTGCTAAATACAGATTTGGAGAATCAAGCTATCAAAGTGCCTCCTTACTCAGCTGAGAAGCAGCTTTTGTCTGGGCTGGGAGGCGTCATCTGAAACGTTCAGAGCCAGAAACTCTGTCAGCATCAGGACTCAGCTTTTCCTATTGATTGCTGCACAGCATCCTACAGACACATTTTGCAAACATAAAGGATCCCATGAGGACATATATATATATATATATATAATGTAGATAGTAAAAAAAACCAAGGAAACCTGGAGTGGGGTGAATGTCTTATAGCACAGCATCAATGGCCTCCAGCTTCTCTCAGGACATTTCCAAGCCCTGCTCAGCCTTCCCTTCATCACAGTGTCAGGCCTTCTTCACAGAGACCAGTAAATCACCATTTTTCTCTGTAATTCTCCACTCAGGCATAGCCCCATGCAGGCTTGTGACATGTCCTAATTGTACTGAGCGATATCACACCTTAATGACTGGCAATAACCTTTGTTTTATGTCCAGGTTGTTAATCCCTTTATAAGGGCCGTAGCAGCTGTCAGATGAGGTCAGGCATGAGTTCTGATTTTCCACTGCTGCATTTTGAGAAATAGTTTTTAAAACTCTTGAGCAATTCTCTTTTAGCAAACAGCAAAGTCCAGATATTTCCCCACTATCATTCCATCGCATACCTGTAGCGGTAAGTAAAGAAGGAGTGTGTTTTCAGATACTAATTTAACACTTCTGTAATTACACAGGGATATGTACATTACAAATCTATATTACACACTGTAGGAATAAGGCCAGAAGAGGCTTTAAGAAGTTGTTTGTCCTAAGCACTGCTTTGAAGCAGAAGCAGATCTAAAACATCCCTCACAAAGTTTGTTCAACTCATTCTTAAAAACCTTTAATGCCCAGGGAGGCTGTGGAAATTGCTAATGTGCTCCAGTGCCATCAGAAATCTTTCGAACTAGAATCCTCCTCTTGCAAATTAAAGACATTCCTAATTTCTTGTCCAGTTCTTAGTGGACATGAATAATTGATCCCCTTCCTCTTTATAACAACCGTTTAAATATTTGAAGTCTGTTATCATGTACCTCCTCAGTCTTCTCTTTTCTAGACTAAACAAACCAAGTTCTTTCAACCTTTCCTCATAGGTCACTTTTTCTAAACCTCTCATCATTTTGGTTGCTGTCCTGTGGACTCTCTCAGATTTGCCTGTGCCTTGAAGTGAGGTCCTGAATGCTGGACTCAAAATTGCAGCCAAAATCTCACCAGAGGCTCAGCAATACGTGCCACACTCCTATTTCATCCTGGGATGAAGTAGCATCCTACTATTCACTTACAGTCTGTGGTCCAGCTCTAACCTTCCAATTTGCTTCTGCGGAACACCAGTTGTACCTTTAAATTCCCCCCTTTTTATTGTAGTACCTTCAAGGCGTCTTTATTGAATTGCAGGTCACTTCTGAAATTTAATAGAATCATTCTGGATTCTAATCCTGCTCCAGAGGCACTCACGCCCCGGCAGCTCAGTGCCACCTGCAAGCTTGATAAGGCCATGCTCTATTGCACAGTCCTAGAGGCTGGTGAATATTGAACAGACCAGGCTTAGGATAAACCCTTGTAAGATCCCTAACGACACGACCACCCAGTTGGATAGCAAGGAATCGACACGTACTCCCAGGAAGGTTTTCCAGCTAAAAAGTGGTTACGCTTCTCAGCAATTAGAGCTGGGGAAGGGGCGAAATATTCAGATACAGCAAAGTGCAAAAGATAAAACTTTGGAGCAAGGATGCTATAAGATCTTAAAAATAGTAAATTATCTTGCATCTAAATGACTATAATATGTCTTTCTTATTGTGTCTACTGCTGCGCAAGCAAAGCTTAATGCGATGCTTAGATTACTTTAATAGCTTTTGTTAATAAGGCAGTTTTCCCTGCATTTTTTATTTCATTTTAGAGTGAAAGCAGTCCAACCAGTGCAGAGGGGATAAAATCATCTCATGGTTGTATCTCTCATGTCTTTTATGTAACTTAGATATCTGTTAAGTAGTAAATTGTGGAGCATTTGTGCATGGAGCCGTAGATGGAACCTTAGAGAGTGAAGGGCTTTAGCCTGACCTGGGCTAAAGGAAGATGCTTCCCAAAAGGCAGGCTTCTGTTTAGCCTGGATTGCATGGCCTGTAGCAGGGAGAGCTTATTCTAGCCAGTGTTTTACAGCTCCTTGTCTCATTTTATGGGGTTTTGCTGAATGTTTAATGTTCCAGACACTAGTTACTTAAGTCTGCAAGAGAAACAGTCTGTGGCTGCCGGTTTAGATGTCAGGAGTGAAACCTGTATGAAATGAGATGGTGAGCATCACTTAAAGATGCTTGCAGACTTTCAGTTACATGAAAGGAAGAGTATCTTTCCCCTTCCCCTTGAATATTCTATTCACTTAGCCCTTTTTCTTCTTGTCAGTATCATGCTTAAGAGAAGAGCTGATTTTTCATCCGACCACAGGCCTGAGAAGTCAATTTGTTTCAGTAGCTTTGATTACTTCCAGCAACCTTCCTCCTGGAAATTCACAGCATCCAGTGAGTTTCAGTAAAGCACATCTTGAACTGCATTTATAGGGTGCCACAATCCGATTCTGGATTTAAATCATCAGAAGGATTTTCAGACAGGCAAAAACGTAAATTTCAAACAACGAGGGTTTGTTTGTCCACTCGAAGTACCTGATTGAGGTGTCTAATAAAAGTAACATCTACTAATGTTCTGCAAACATGGAGACTGGGAATTGCCTAGCTTAGGAGACAGAAGGGGTCCATGTCAAGTCTGGAAGGCAATGAAAGTCCCTCTGCTAAAGCTCCCAGTAAGATGTGTGTTTCCCTGCTGTTTTTCATCCTTGGTTTCCGTGTCTGCAAAGGGAGTCAGCAGGTGCTCACCCACTTGTCCAGCCTACTTTTGGGGCTGAGGATCAAAAATGGGAACGGTTAGATGGCAGACACCACACAATGGCTCAAATAAGTGTAAAATAGACGTTAGGAAAGCCACCACATAGCCATAGAAACTGAGATGGAGTTTAACTTCTTCCATCACACAATTATACCAGGACATCTGAACAGAAAAGTAGGTGATCAATCCAGCCACAGGTGTATCATTAATATTGAGTATGTATTAAATCAATTTTTGCTCAGAAAAATTAAGAAATTATAGACTTTTCTGGGGAAGAGAGGATAACAGGAGGCATTGTCAAGATAGTTTGCCATTGTTTTAATGTCTCTTTAGGTAAGCAAAAGTCCTTTTTCTTTATTTTCTCTTTATTAGAGAAATTCAAGTCAGACTTTCTAAAGTAGCCTGGAGCTTACAAATGAGGACTAATTGGTTAATATCCTGAAAATGTAAGCAACTCTATAAAGAGTGATTGTAAGGAGCCTGAAAATGTTACCAAACAAACGTGTTAAATCTAAGAAGAAAAAGTGGCTGAAACAGTGAACTTCAGAGACATTTTCTGGGCTCCTTCTGCTTTGAGTAACACGAACACAATCTTCCTAATCCGCCACTCCTGCTCTGACATTCCAGCCTCATGCATAGCCATTGGCAAACTTGGAACGTTCACCCGGTGCATTTTTTTGGTTGAAATGCTACATCTGGCTTAGCTGGCAAGTGTTACTATGCCTCTAGAAAGTAAGCCAAAGTGAAGAAAAAAAAAAAAAAAAAAAAGAAAAGAGGAATCTTAACTACATGCAGGAAAAGATTACTGAAATATACTGTCCTCTTTGTTTCCTGGAAAACTGAAACTCCATTTATGGCCTCTGACCTTTGGAAAGATGGCCCCAGAGGAAAACCAGCTACCTAAGAGTTAATGTATGCAGTGTACTGTAAGTATTTCATTAATTTGCTTATTAAAAACATGAAAAGCTTTTGCCTCCTTGACACCCAAACAAAAGGCAAGCAATTGGGAGACTTTTGACCCGAGCTTATCAGATGACTGGTGTAATGCTGTCAAACCTTCCCCACTGCATGCAAGTAGGGTCACATTTTAGAGGTGTTTATGACATCCTAAGGTTCATAACGCCTATCTTTGTCAACACGAGAATGATGCAGGTCAACTGGACGGGTTAATGAGGCTGAGCACGTAAGGAAAAACATACAAGAGAGATGGATGTCTAAATTAAAAATCGTAATTTAAATAAGCTATAATGCACACATGTTCTACCAAGAGATAGAAATATCACAAGTTGCTTATACTTACCATAAACTTTGGTGCCCAGTGTTATAAGTAGACTTAGAAGTTGGCTATTTTCAGTTATAAGGCAATTTTAGACAGCTTTGAAAACCCAAGGACAAAAGCGTTGTGATAAACTTCTTATAGTTCTCACAATTTCCTTTCATCCTTTCTGAGAGCGGGAATGTATATCATCTTCTTAAATATCTCCATAAACAGCAATTTCAATGAAAATGAGGGAGAAAAAATTGCCCAAATAGTTTCACAGTGCAGCATGATCTTTGGGGGAAAAAAAACTAGGCTGTTCTTAAATTTTGCAACAAAAGAAATGGGCACAAGCTCAGATCATTTAAAATTCATTTAAGAATATTTGCTCCGGATCCAAGGAAAAGAGAAGTGAAAAACAACTGACACAGAAAACATTTGTAAAATCTGGAATACTTTCAAGATGTCATAGGCTACATCTACTTCTCAAGGCAGCTATGGCCACAGGATCAGATCAATAGATTGGAGCGGCTGGAGCTGAGGGCTCTTTATCTGCACTGTGAGGGAGACAGAGACAGGATTGCTTTAAACTTCTTTTAGCCCAAATCCCCAAACTGAAATATACCATCGTGTGATTCCAAGATTTCAGGAGGTCTAGTCATTGGTTTGGCCTCTCATTCCTGTAATTGGAGTTGGAGAACATTTGGCACATGCCGGGATCAAAGCCTCCAGTTTAGTTCTCTCCAAACAGAATCCAGATTATGTGCTGCAAAACCACTCTGGGAAGTGAACTGCTGCACAGTAAATGGGACAGTCTGGGGGATGTGCTTCAAAACAGCATCGCTGCTCTGAATCACAGCACTGATGTGCAGTCATAAAAGCCTCCCAAAAGGCAATTTAAAAACAAGCATCCCAGAGGAGACATTACTGGCAATTCCTGATTCAGGGATAAGCCTGTTTTTCAGGATGGAGAATTTTTCTCTAATAGCCTGATCCTCTGAATGCACATATTCTAAACCACTGGACAAGGTGTCATTAGGATCTAGGCTAAGTGAAGCATCTAAAGTCATTTGACTTCTCATTCCAAATTTCAGTCCACTGGTTGTTTTTTTTTCCCTCCCAGTAAGCTTCAGCTAAAATGTACAGGGAATAACAATATTCTTTGTGAGAACATTTTAGGGATTTTCCATGTATTAAACACAGAAGTGTCACACATGAGTATGCAGCAGAATGACATCCCAACATTTTCTCTGCCGGGAAAATGTAATGGAATAGGTGTGCGCAGGGAGTTTTCCTGTTCTTCTACATCAGTGCTTCTGAACATTAATGAAAAGACTCCTGATTTTAAACTCCTAACAACACCCATGTTTTGTTCAACCCAAATGTGTCTTCAACTCACTTTGACAGAGGAGTGAGACTTTTCAGGGAGCCTAAGTAAAGGGTCTGAGACAGGAGAGAAGTAACATGAAAAACAAGATGTTGTGATAATATGATAAAACCAAGACATGTATTCTTGTTAGATTTTTTTTTTAACCTTAGAAAACACCAGTGCTTTAAGACAATTGAAAATTCAGAGAGATTATTTTAGTCCCAGGTTCAATGGTGGTTGCTTGGTTGATGATTTTTTTTTCCTCAAGATAAAGCTATCATTATGATGGTATTATTATAATGATTGTCTTAAAAGCTTTCTTATTCCCACCCAGCACTTTCACAAATTCCTTCCCTCTCCCCCTCCCCAGCATTAGGGCTTCTTGGAATTTTTAGTATTATTTCAATTATTTGTAAGAAAAACACAATGTCATTATATTCAAGTTTTCCCTCACAGAGATTCTGGGCTACAATCATTTCTTAGCTGAAGAAATGCCAAAAATAAAAAATAAAAAAAAAGAGTACATCTTAAAAAATAGTAATGACAACTTCTGGTTAGTCTGATCATATACGTGAGAACCATTTTTCGACATCTTTTTGATGGTGTCCGTGTGATACCTTCTGAGATGACAATAGATTCACACAGAGGATTAACACACACTCCTTCACCTAAATTTAGAAATCCTGCAGGTAGATCTGCACAGGAGAGTGCAGAAAAGCCCCAAAAAAGAAGGAAGACTCCCCCTTGCTTTAGGTACTCCAGCAGGTCCCCAAAGCCAGCTGAGGAGTTAAAACATGGAAGTGTATCTTGTCGGACCCATATCAAGAGCTGGATTTGATGATTCTTGTGGGTCCCTTTCAAGTCAGGATATTTTGTGGTACTCTGGGTGTAGAAGGACTAAAAGTAGGATTTCAAAGATTTCATTTTGTCACCCTTACCTGGCTCTATGATTCCCCGCCTTGATATTCATCAAAAGACTCTCTACATTTGTATTTTCTTAGCAATTTCCAGCATCCCAGTGATATCTCTGGGATCACAGCTAATGACTAAGATGGATCTTTCCACGCCAAACAAATTGGCACCAATATGCTACACTGTATTTCAGAGGCATGCTAACAACATTTCCTAGTCAGGAAACAGGGTCAAGTAGGTATCCACACAGATAAAATTATGTATTCATGCCTATATTTATTATTTTTTTGTCTTGATTACTGAATTTTTTTCAGCTTGACCCAAATTTACTTTTTTTAATTCCTCTTTTGCAAAAAGCGAGCTCAAATAGGTGATTTTTAGTTATGTACTTCCGTGAATTTCACGTGTGCCATTGGACATTTTCAGGGCAAAACCCAAATTATATCAAACAAATCTGAGCATCACACAAAGTGAGATTAATACGGACCAGTGGAAAGTTATGGAAATTCACAGAGTTAATTGTGAGAGAGACCATATGTCCTCTGACACCCTGACTTGATGGAATGCCTCTCCATAAATGCTTCCTTAATGCATCCCGTTGTGCCTAGGTGTGGGATGACGTATGGTCTGCCTCTGTCCTCTCATGAGCTTTCATCCCTTTCATTTACAAGCCGTGTGTTCTTATAATGAAGATTTTTCTGTTAACCAGAATATTAGAAAAGGGCAATTAGGGCTAATTGTTCAAAACCTTTGTTAGGTGCACGTGCGAGCCTATGGGTGATATTTGGATATTGGCAACTTTGGGAGTGGTTTTGTCAGGACCCTCTATAAATCAAAATATAACTTTTGTCCTTTCCCTTTTCTTAACACCAAGGTTCAAAGCACTTGCAAAGGTGATTACTACTCTACAACCACTTTTAAGCACCCTGCTTTCTGATACGCTCTGATAACAAGAGTTGCACATTTCTTTATCAGGACAAAAGAATTCCTAGCAGAATAATTTTTATTGTTACAGTCACTCCCAGTCAGTTCCACATCCATAACAGTAGGGCCTAAATAGAGCAGCAACACACAGGAAGACAGGGTCCCTGCCTCAAAATGTTTATGATCTAATTTAAGACAAGACACAACAAGTGAGTATAACAAATGTTCGACACAGGTTCCAAATGTAAACATACGGTAGATAGGAAAATGGCCATAAATTCCTCTATCAAAGATAACACCTCTCAAAGTCTCTCACACAGACTCTGTAACATGAAACATGTCAAGCAAAACAAGTGGGGAGGGGATTGCACATGTTGGTGCTGCTGCTGAAGATCCAAGTGAAAAGTAATGCAAACTTCAAACTTTTTTGTGTTATTTAGGAAATACATTCAGCCCCAGGAAGATAAAATATCCACATGGTTGTGATTCAAACAGTTGGGATTTTTCTAGTGTGGACACTCCTACGGAAATATTTTCTAGCTGATACTAAAACAATAAATAGAAAAATGTGCACGTTTGCGGCTGCTCTCTGGTTTTATGTTATCTAACATAGGAAAGATATCCAGAGTGTTGGGTTTATGGTTTGTTTATTGCTTTATTATTTTGTTTAAAAAGCTAATCTTGTCTCCTTTGGATCTGGTAGTGACTATGAGCATGACAGACTGTGATCCTGTTAGCAGAGCAGTGGAGCTGGATGTATGTGGCTTCCAGGGAGGAACAGCCCTGAACTCGCCCATATTCGGAGCTGCTTTGGGGCCATGCTCCATCTGAGAACCACAGGCAAGAGCAATTCCAAGAGCAAGCAGCTAAGCTCTCTCCAGTCAGCCTCATGCCAAGATTTAGCACCCAATACATTGAGACAGTCAGTCCACAACCAGGTCCCTCTTCCAGCCAGGGCCTCTGAAAATGAGCGTGACACACCTCACAAACATTTCTAACTATACCTCGAGTCATTTGCTCCAACAAAACTCCAAGGTCGCATCCTAAACTGGCCCCAGTAAACAAGAAGGTTCGGAATTTTGCTCCTGCATATTTTTTGGGCTGTAAGTTGTTGTTCGATTCACCTTCGAAGGTCTTGGAATAGTGGTTGTTCTTTGACCATCCTTCCCTCTTCCCCTTCCCCTTGTCTAGAGAACAATCATAAGCCTCAAAATCAATAATTACAGAGTCAGCTTTACCAACAGGTAATATTCAGACTCACAGGTTCAAAATGTAAACATAATATAGGAAGCAAAGCAGCTGTAAATTTATCTCCTGAAGATAATGCCTCTCAAAGTCCCCTTTGCAGACTTAATAAAACAGACTGAGCACCAGAGGGACTGCATAGCAGTCTAAGGAGCAGGTTGGAAATATCCAGGCTGCCTGGGCTTAGCTCTCCCAACCAGCAGGTTTTCCTTGGACCTTCCCACTCCCAAATTACCCCGTGTGAGCCCCACGCCGTTTCCAGTGAGAGCTCACTTAGCTGAGCCCCAAGGTCCATGGTCTTTTTTGGGCTGGATATTGAGATTACAGATACTGCAGCTTTTTTACTGCAGGGATTATTTCTGCTCTTGGCTAGGACTAAATTCCCCCTCTGCTGTTCCCAGGCTCTCTGCTGTGAGGCAATTCTCTGCTCAGCTTCCCTCACCTGCCTCTAGCAGCCTCCGCCACCCCGTGCTTCGTACATAGATATAAAACCCCACTGTGCAAAATACGCTATTCACCCAGGCACTTGCATGCTATTTGTTATTGATAAATATCAATATTATCATCATTAACAGAGCAGAAAAATTACCATTATTATCTACTTAACTGGCTGCACATACAAAGGGATTTAGTTTGTTGATTTGGGTTTGTTTTGTTGTTGTTTTTTTCTGGGTTTAAACTCTATTGTGGAAAGACTGTGAAGGAAATAAGGAAAAAAAGGAGCACTCTATCACATGAAAAACTACATTCAGCATCTACAAACAAATTAAAATCACATATGGAAAAAGTAGCTTCCACAAGAGAGGATTAATGAACAAGCGCAGTGGCCCAAGTTCTGCCCTTAGGTGAAGCCAATGAAAAAAAGTAAGTGCATATTTTTGGCCCATTATGTCTCTTCCTATGATGTTTTCTTAATATAAATCCAAATCTAGGGACCTGATCAACTCCAAAGTTTCACAAGTTTTCTCTTGAGCAACATGAAATGTTATGGAAAATGATTTCTAATATCACAGAAAACAGAACACGTTCAGTACAACTGGGAACACACTTATTTCACACAAATGAAAGAAATAATCCCGCTCATTCTAATTGGAGAATATTTTTCTGGGGCAGTGATTTTGTCAGCTGTAAAAATGATTAATGCTGCAATTCAGCAGGATACTTAAGCACATGTTCAGTCAATTCCTATTCAGCAAAGCATTTAAGTACTTAACTTTACGCACATGCTCAGGAATTTCAGCATGTGCTCATGGGCCGGATACGGGCGCACGGAGCATCAAATGACACAGTGGCACCGAGGAAGTTTCCAGCCATTGCCCAGCAGATGTGGGGTACAGCACACTGACCTTCCTCTTGCCGTGGGCTGCTCTCAATGCTCTATTAAATAAGTTTTGACTAGGAAATGGAGCCTAAGGCAATATTTTTGTTATAAACCTGATACATGGCATTTTCGATGCCAGTGGCCACAGACACAGCCCAGTCCCTTTGCTCAAGGAATACTTTCACACCGAGCCATGCTCTGCTCCAAAGCAGCATCAATTTGGATGCAGAGGCAACCGCACTGCACCTCTCGAACCCCCCCAGGGCAGCTCAGAGCCCCTCTTGCACAATCCCATCTCCTCTCCACATCGACTGCTGAGGTGGAAACAGCTCTGGTTGGAGTCCCAGCAGGCAGGATGTGTGCTGGGAGAGGCTGGGGGAGCGGAGCGGGTCACACACGCTGCAAGCACAGGCACGAGGAAACACGTCTCCCTCTCTCGCTCGGGGACAAGTGCCGACACATGCCTGTGGCTGCAATGACAATATGATGCAAAACAACAGGATTTGTGCATGCCCTATGGAAAAACACTGTTTGAGGAGAGCACAGGGAGCAGGGAGAGCAGTGGAGCGGTTTCTGTCACTGGAGGAGGGCAATATCCCCACTGGTGGTGAAGAAGAGTGGGGACAGAAAGAGCAGAAGTATGGCCAAGCACATCATTAGGCAAAAAATCCCTCTAAACCATCCATAGAAGGCTTGAGCAGGGACAAATCCACTATTTGCCAAACTGTTTGGTGGCAGTTACCATCTTATCCAGATGTTCAGATGATCATAACATTCCCACATCTAACCAGATGGATCCAAATGTTTCACTGTACTTTTTTCCTCAGTTCCCTTAAACATGGGGGTTCAAAAACATGTGTCCCCAGTGCGAAAATATCTTCAACCTTCAAGTGAAAATCAGCCAATACACAGAGAGCATCTCTGCTTAAGGGAAAAATAAGTCTTTTTAAAAAGATAAGTAGTTTTTATAAAAGCATGAGAGAAAAGTACACGTGTGTTAGCACTGACCGCCATAAAAACTTTAGCATGGGAAATCGGGAAGCAGATGATGTTTTGTTACAGGGTGGGGGTTATTTTTCCCCCGTTGTCCAGACATCTGTTGAAATCAGAGCTGGATAAATACTTTCAATTAAAGTTATACAGTCTAAGCATTTCACGATATCTTTATGAATTTTTGAGGAAGAGCAATTCCAAGCAGTATCCATTTTTTTCTTAAATTGTGCATGTCCACATGCACAGAATTGGAAGCCATCTAACATCTTTAAACATGTATGAAAACAGGTTTTTGATGGTGTCTCTGAACATTTATCTGAGCAGAATTTGTAGAAATCCGTAACATACAATTATATGTCAAGTTAGCGATCAATAAGCTGCTAGAAGCTCTGGAGGCAAATTTCTTACTATTGAAACCACAGTCCTTTAGTGAAAGCAAAACAGCCCTTCTCTCACATGATGAACTTAGAGTAGCCCACAGGTTCTAAAAAAAAATGCTTTTGATTTAGAATACAATTCAGTTTGAGCTTTTTAATAAAAACAAGAAAAGTAGCACCTTTAAGTAACCCACAGAAAATGCAGCATGAAATTTAGTGCCGAGGACTTTTGGCATGAAAAGCTGAGCTACGTATTCAGGATGGGTGGCCCAAATACAGATGCACATAGAAATATTTGTCTTTGACATGCCTGATGGAACACCAGGAATGAACAATTTCCCAGTACCTGAGAAAAAAAAAAGATATGCAAAGGGCCTATTTTTCAGGGAGCAGCTACAGATTAATAAAGATAAATGTGTCACTGTGATGGAAACTTTCTGAAGTACCAAAATTCTGCCCTATAAGTGGTGTCTTATCTAAACCACGGAGCAGCTCGATTTTCTCTTCCTTCCCCCAACACTGGAAATAAAAATACTATTTCACAGAGGACAAAAGGGGCATGGCAATATTTTTAGAACTGGCCAAACTTTGTAAATAATTTCAGGAAATATTTATAACTTCACTTGCAAAAAAAAAGTCTTTCAACAAGTTATTTAGAAATCTTATATCATCAAGAAATATGTCTAAAAATCTATCATGATGATAATCATATAAATCAGAAAACATTTTAAATGTGTAAAATCAGTCTCTCTAGGGCAGTTTTTCATCCTTTCACCAAGGAAAAAAATGTAATTTGGCACAACAAAAAAATCCTAAATATTTGTTAAAGTCAATCACTAAGCAGAAAAAATATTACAATTTTATTAAACTGAGTAAGAATAAACAAAACGGGGAAAAATAGACAGCCTGAGGTATTTCAGATGGGATGGGAGGGTCAGGGAAGCAGCAAAGTACAAGATCTTGTATATGAGAAGGCAGGGCACAGTAAATGAGAGAGGTGGGAAGAAAGTGCGTGGGACAAGAGTGGAGGAGATGGAGTATGATTTCCCTCAGCGGATATGGAAAACGCACAACAGAACTTCTTTGTTTCAATTTTATTTTAAAACCACCATCCTGTCTGGGTCACAAGTTAGCACACCCTTACAACTCAAACTGGCTCTACGAGTTTTTCACTCCTTTAGACTGTGCTACTGTGTTGTACTTTAAAACCTGTTTTTCCTGTGGTCAACAAAAAGTCAATGAAAAAGAACAATACAGCTCCAAGTGCATTTTTGGCCTGCAGTTGATAACATTGCTTGAATATATTTGCACAAAATTATTTCTGCTATTCTTCTATGGTCATACTCAGATTCAAGTTAGTGATGAGAAACTGCATCATTAACAGACATACCAGCAATAGTCCAGTTTTTTATTAATAATATTATTATTATTCGGGGTTTTTTTTCCTAATTTAAATTCATATTAACTTAGTTCCTTTTAGAAACCAAGCCAGGGCAATTTCAAGTGTATCCAAAATCTACTTTACGTGGAGATACCTGTCTGAAGCCATATAGGCAAGAGGATTGTTAAAAACAGATTTTAGCAGGAGAGCAACTCCCGTCAGAGATTCAGGCTGAATTAATTTTCATTTTCATGATGCTGATTGTACTTACACTTAACTAATTTCTTAAGAAGACCGATAAGTCTTCTTGCCCCCTTCCATCCTGCAGGCTGACCCAGGTGAACCAACTCGAGGAGTTTGCACAGATTGTTTGCAGAAGTGTTTGTTTAATAGACTGATTAATATAGACAGGAACTTTCCAGAGCCCTAAAAAACACACAGGGCTGTAGTAAATTCCATTAAAACTTGAGAAACATTTCTTCTCCCCTTATCCTGGCTATCCCCACGTGCCCATCATACATTTCTTTCTTGCCCAGTGCTGGCAGTGCCTTCCACACCCTCTCTCACCCTGCACTTTGTGACTCTGTGCCAAAGTTACGAGGCCTCATACAACACTTCTATTTTTAGCACTTAACTGCTTGTTCTCATTGCATTTTCTGAGCAAGATAACATCATTTTCTGGAGTTTTCACATTTGTTATTATTTCTGAACTGATGAGCCTGGCTGGGATTGGTGGAATCACCTGCTGATAGCACGGACTGTAATTTTTGGCATTTGCTGTAACTGAGCAGTTATTTACAGATATTTTTTTCCATTATGAGCTAGCTGAGAGTACACCTGCAGCATTAGCAGATATATGGTTTACTTGCTGTGCCAGTTACAGGAGGTAGCAGTTAAACAGCGAAACACAGCGGGTTCAGCTTCTTTGTACTTATTTCCCCACTTATTTTGCCCCAGCCCCAACTGGTGTAGTCTCCCTCTCACATTTAATATTCCTACAATGAATTCTGTTCCATTAAGTTTTCCTTAAAAAGCCACTGTCCAGGATCATTATCCTACCTCTCTGTATTTATATACAGATGAAGAATCAAGTGGAAAGATTAGGTTCTTTGTATGAATTCCCGGCATATAAGGCCTGTTTGAAATACCAGGCTGACAGTGTCCTGACCCTAAGGGACCTCAAGGAGCTTCCCAAGGGGTCCCATGAGGGTCCCACCAGGGCAGAGTGCCTCCAGCACGGGCAGGTCCTGCGCCTCAGTGGTGGGAGCAGAGAGGAGGCTCTTTCTTTTCTACTCATCCTTTTCATGGATGTATAGGACTATTCACGTCCAGCCCAATGTAAAAACAAAGCTGACTGATGCATGAACCCACTCCTGTTCTCTAAGTTAGGATCGGCCCTGTGGGATCCTGCCCTTTGAGAGAATTGGTTTGCTCAATAATATTTGAATTTCTCCCTTGCCCACCGCAAAGTCTGAAGAGTCCTATAGCCCTCCTGAATGCTATTCCTCCTTCCTACGCATTAAAACTCAGGAACCCCCTCTCCTCCCTGCCCCCTCCGCTGCCACTGTCCGAAACAATCTCCTGGAGGATAAATTCTTCAGGAATAATAGACTTTCAAAAGGCCATGAAGATAAAACTTTGTAAAGAAGGAAGGAAAACCAACAATGGGGCACTGCCCTATCTAGGTTAAATACATATTTTGGTATATATACTATTTACGCAATCGAGCCTAATGGCTTCTTCAAAAGCCATTAAGGTGTATTAAGTAAATACATAATTTGGTACAGGAGCTAATTTTGAAAGCACATTATTCTGTTTACAATACATTCTTTCAGGTCTGAAATCTCCTCTTCTGAAGTGCCTGCAGAGTGACTCACAAATGGATCCTTAATCCACAGCGAGGAAATCACCTCCTAAAACCAGACCGGCTGTCTTAGAGTTTACATAGATGGTTGGAAAGAAAAGAGAAAAGAATCCATATGAAATATTAACCAGCTGAGTGCTCTCCAGTGGACTGAGTCCATGGGATAAAACACACCACCAGTGATACTCTATCCACCTAATTCACAACATGCCACCTGAAATACCACGGCATGTGAGATCCACATGTGAGGGCACGCACTCGCTACGGCAGGAGAAGGGTTAGAGGAACTCTGCCTTTCACTGTGAAGTAAAATAAATGAAATGAAAAGTGATGTTTCAGGAAAGATCTATTTTGTGTAACACAGTACGTGAATTGATGTAATAAATGACAACAGTAATTCCTTTTTAGAGATTCATCCAAGCTAAGACTGCAGATCCAAATGCTCAGACTTTCAAAAAGTTTGGTTCCAGGTTTGAATTTTTCAGTTTAGGTCACCTGGAGTAGCAGTAAACATTCTGTTTGCCTTTATATAGAAGATTGCGTGCCAGTGTTGAGACCTCCATGAACCTCCTAAGTATTTTTGAGGCAAGGCACAAATATCCTCTCTTTTTACGGTGCGCATTTTGCAGCAGGAATTCTCATCTTATGATTACAAATGCACAATTTGGCCCAATCCCCAGCTGTGCCTAACGATTTAAACGCCAAATCAAAACAAGGGTAATCCATAGGCATTTCTGGGGAAGGCTGTGCACTTCCACTGCTGGCAGCACACATGGCAGCAGACAGTAGGCTGAAGAATGACTAACTAATTTTTGTATGTATTTTATGACTCAGGGGAGCAGCATTTGTTTTTGAAAGTCATGGTGTGGGCTAGAGATATAAAACTTTAACCTGATCTGTCTGAGCAGAGGTTTGGGAGGCGGGAAGTTCTGTGCTGCAAATCCAATCATCCACAAACACTGACCTGTCCTCTTATACAGAGGACTTCGGCTATTTATCCTAAAACCAAAAACATAGGAGGTTGTATTAGAGGGTCTGGGGACCAAATTATCTCAATTTTTCCCCAATACCTTGTTACAGAGCATTCCTCAGAAAGGCCTTGCTGGTAACAAAAGAGTGTATTGAACCAGATGTGATTAAACTCAATATAAATGATACACGCTAATAAAACAGATTTCTTTGTCTGAAAAACAGGAGAAATTTAAGACAAGGAATGGGGTGGGAGGACTAGATTGAAGGAATAATATTCAATGTTAAGAAAATGAAGTCATAAAATGTTCGTCAAGCATTGCTCAACTCTTCAAACCATATGGAGCATGACTGCTGGGCTTCATATAATGCCCCAAATGTTTTTCATTTTCTATTCCACCGTTCACAGCAAAGGCACAGTGCTGTAATCCCGTCCTTCCGTTAACTACCAATTGTTTCTTTTGCCAACCTTTTTGCTTTAAAATATCATTTTTTATGAAGGATAATGTTATATAGTGGAAAACTGTAAAAATTTTATGGATAGCCTTGGTGCTGAGAAAATGCATTCTTTCAACAGTTTTATTATATATATATTTTTTTGTCCATTACACATTTACAGGGTTTTCTCCATTGTATATACGTGTGTTTTATAGTTCATTCTAGACAAAAGGCATTATGTTAACAGTCCTATCATTTAGAACTTTAATTCACTATTATGTTTTTACCTTTTTGTGAAAAGAATATTATTTTTTTCCTTCTCCTTGGTAGTGCTCGCTGTTGTTAATAAGAATAATGGGTGATCCTAAAAAGGGTTAGGTGTGAATAACCACTCAATGGTTCTCTGAGCCCCAAGAACGAGTGCAGAGATCCAGCTCCCAGCACATCAGAGGGGATGATTTAGGCCCAATGTAAGGCAGGCTTACATGTTATGTGTCCTCAGTCAAATGTTAACCAGTCCCCCAGTCTCTGTGCCTCCCCCATGTCCTTTCAAGCATCTGTTAACCAGCTCTAGCTCCTGTGACATTCATTCACAGGTAAATCAAGAAGAAACCTGCTCATATCAAAGGAATGAAATACATTTGCTTCAACTTTAAGAGATTCCTATAAACTCTCTTTTGACATTCCTTCCTACTCACCAGCCCAGTCCACTCTTTTAAAGATTGACATTTCTTTGCTCTACAGCAAAGGCCTCGAGCCTTTAAATGTCAGCCTGGACTCCAAAGGTCTCGTTATAATCTCTGCTGGTTCACAACCACCCCTCTGCAGCCCTGCCTTTCTTTGAAGCTGAACTCTCAAGGCAGGGCTGAGCCACTGGTGCCACTTCTCTCCCTTCTGCGCTCTCCTAAACAGCCCAGTCCCCAGGAACACGAGCCCAGGGAGGATTTCACACTGGTAACCACAGCCCAGCCCAGAGACAGCCAGGTTACCACAGCCAGAGTGAAGCCAGAAGATCAGAAACTGAGACAGCAGAGGGCCAAGGATGCCAATCGGAGAGCGTGACCTCCTGAAAATCTCCTGTTATCCCAGATCTTCAGCCAAGTGGTTTTGAAACTTTTACAGTGATTAATGGGGTCCAATTTGAGAAGAAATTTAAGAGCAAGGGGGTTTTTTTTATGGTGTGGATTTTGATGGGACGCGGTCCTTACGCTTCCAAGCACCTAATCACATTCACAAGTAATTAAACACTGCAACTTGTCTTCCTTCTTTTTCACCATAAATTGATATTTGCAGCAACCCAGAGCAACTGCTATTGTTATAAGGTTGGGAGATATTTTTAGCTCCATTGTCTTTCATACATGACACTTTATGGGCAGTCCCTGAGCACCTTCTTTCCCCCTCCAGCAGAAAGGGGTTTCAGCAAGTTTCTACCACAATTAAAATAAGTGGATCATGCAAGACTGAAACTCAGAGGTGGGAGGAAGACACAAATCAGATTTCCTACGTGGAGGTGGCTATATCATCAGGAAAAATTAATAATAATTAAAGTAAAAGTAGCAGTACATTTGGAAAGATAAAACCCTAAGTTTCCACTTGCACAAAAATGACTTGCACTGCTCAAGTCAGACTCCAGTTCTCTGTTTACATCAGTGAAGTAACAGGAGTTATAAATTGTGAACACTCAAAGCAAAATGTTCTCAAATAACCTGCAAGCCAGATCAGAAATTATTTGACTAATAATTTAAAATTATAAACAGAACCAAGAAAAAAAAAAAACCAGAACAGCAGATTATTTGCAGACCATTCATAAACAGGAGAAAGAGATTAAATATCAGATAAATGATTCATTATGGATTTTTCATTCAGCCTGTGTGTGAACATGTGACCAGAGAAAACCAGTTACATCCATTCCCTGGATTTTTGCTTTAAATGAGCATGCTCGGTATAGGCTATTGTTTAGTTGGCTTACAGAAGCATTTCATAAGAAGGGCTTCCCCACTTATCACTCAAAAAAAATTAGAATTTATAAAAAAAAAAGGTGAGGACAACGACCCTTCTGGAGTCTGAGTATACATATGTTCAAAGTAACTCTGCTGCATAAGCCAACAGAAAATTGGCCCCCAAAATGACTTATAAAGGGATTTTGTAAGACATGAACAGAACAGCATGGGCTCTGGCTAGGCAAAGTATTCAGAGTTGTAATAGAAAACATTTATTTGGCTACAGCTAAACATCCCAACACATGTTAGCATTTGCTGCCAATATGCTTCCTAATTAAGAACAACATAAAATCATAGGAAATCCTGTATCCCTGTCTTCGTGCACTTTCCTTGTATCTTCGGTGTCCTGGCTCTGTTTCTCAAGTAGAGCCTGCACAAGAGAAAGGTTAATTCAAAAGTAATGTTTTGTCAGCCATTAACTGTGTTGTCATTAACAAGATTAATGTACATTCCACTATGCATCACCAAGTGCATTCCCCCTCCCGCCCCCACCCACCCCTTAAACAACTGCTCCTATTAAAACCTAATGAGCACAGCACAATTTAAAGAATAGCACCATTTCTGTTGGGCAAAGTGTCGTCTGTAAACCATATAAAGCTGCAGGATTATTACGGATCTAATTGAAGGGCAGCTGAAAAAAAATCTGTTCTCTCTTGGACTATGAAGTCCTGGCCATGTTTATATGTTTTATCACAATGAACAGATTTCAAGATGAAGGACAGACTAGTATCTGTTTTTCTTCCTAGCCCCCTCTTCCTTCAATTTCTACTCTTTCTTCATCTGAAACCATTCAGAGACTCCTGCTATGCGCAGTCCCACACCCAGGTTACCTCCAACTCATCATCCAGTGATTACTGCATAGATAAACAGTTGACTGGATCCTTCTAAACAATCATGAGATACATTTTTTTATAAGCTGCTCTTAGAGGGCCCTAATTCATCAGCATGGATACAGTCTGGACTCTCTTGCCCAGCCAAATTCACTCTTTTTTTTCCAGCGGAAGCAGCAAACAAATTGCTGGCCAATTATACAGAGTGCTCCGCCTTCATTTTCATATTGAAAGGGCCACCGGTTTGGAGATCAAAGATCAACCGTGAGACGCTTCCAATTTTTCATCGGATTCTTGAGAGTTCTCAGAATTATTTATTTTATTTCCAGAAAATCCATACTCTCTGCCCTGCTCTTTTCCTGCTTGGTTGCTTTACATTTCTGTTCCCTCCACAACTTCTTTTTTTTAAAATCTATTTATTACATGTTTTTCTTGGCTCATTCTCACTTTCCATTTTTCATTATTAGTTCTTTATGATCTTCTGTTTCCTTTTTTTTTTCTCTGTCATGGCTGCTCTCCCAGTTGTTCTCCTCTGGGGCCCTGAGTTTCCCTTAGCTAATGAAACTGGAGCTGCCTACCTCCCTTGCTTTTGCAATCCAGCTGTTTCCTTTTTAAAATATAAACTCATCTTTATTCAGTGAAGTTCCTGTGCAGAGTCTGATCCTTTAAGAGGAGATTGCATTTTGTGACAGCAAGTGGGAGGGAAAAAATAAACTTTGCTGGAGGAAAAGCCCTTTGGGTAGAAATCCAACCAGCTTGCTCTTGGAAGGCAGAGCCTTCTCCAGTAAAACTGGGTCGTTATTTTACTTTGGCACCTTGACATTGCAAAAGTCTCCTCATCAGTCTCCCCTCCCTTTTCCTCCTAAAACCTCCCACCTTGAAATCTTAACGTTTCCTGGCCTCTGTGAAAGTGCAGTCCAACTAACACCACAAACCTGGATTTTATATGATTAGTCAGTGAAAACTTGCCAACTTTAGGTGCTGCCTGCCAAGTCAAGTCAATTTACTGTGATGCTTTGACTGTGCAAGTAGGCCTTAATCCCCCTTTAATCTCCAGTGTACCCTTGACATCATGGAAATTACTTACAAAGCTAATGTCATCAGATGATCCATGTTAGCTATTTCAGTGAATGTTCTTCTGCACAATAGAGCAAGTTTACCTTGCAAGCCACAGGCCCCAAAATATTTTTGTTTAATGAGCCCAGCAGATATCATTTTACAAATGGGGAATGAAAACTCCTTCTTCTGCGCTGTAACTCCCCAAGCCTCATGTGACTTGGAATCCACATGCTAGCCAAGCATCAGGTCAGTGTATTTTATTTCATGTCTGATTGATTGGATAAAGAGATTTGCATAGTAGCCACAACAGCCATGAGTTATTAGGAAGGCGAGTTTCCCTCTTCAACTCTGCAAGGCCCCTCTCGTGCTGAAAACATTTGTCCAACATAAAAATTTCTATAAGAATCATTTTTGAAAGTGCGCTCAGCCACCGAGAACGTAACAGAAATGGAAAATTCAGGCCACGCTGTGCATGTGGCAACCAAGGTGAAAATCAGCATGTCTGACAGCAAGGAGCCTACTCTGGTATTATTTATTGATTTAATAATAAGGAATTCCATTTATTTAGTCCCCTTTATCTCAAAATGGCCCATAGTTCTCCACATACCCCAAAAATCACATGGAATCTGTGTAAAAGCATGGTTTCAGCCATGACAGGAGCAGTGCCAGGGCCGGGAGAGGAACGGGACACACGGCCATCTCCCGGACAGCCCGTGCTAAGGCTGAGGCCAGGGTTTAAGACAGGAAGTGGAAGGAGTGCTCTATACCCTCACATCTATAGGATGAGCTCATGATTTGGAGAGGAGTAAGGTCACTGGGGTCAGCTATCTCCTGTAAAAGAAGGAAAGCCTAGAGGGCTCATTTTAAAGGTCTGCAGAGGTGAAGTTTGTCCTTGTGTCAGGAGGGCAGTGCTCTGCATAGGCAGTTTGTGATTAAGGACTGACTCATTAGTGTCTTAGAGGGAAGAGGAGCCCTTACAAATGCTCCTTCCTGGGTCACTCAAGAGGCTTTTAGGAGTGCCTCATCCCAGCACCATCCTACCTCTCCCTCATTTAGGTTTGACATTGCCCTTTGAAAGCCAAGGAGATGTCTAGCATTCATTTGCTTGGGAACAGGACCAGATACTTCACTTGTGATACAAGATGAGAAAATAACACACAGCAGAACCTCTGCGAGCGGACAGACCCAGAGGAAAAAAAAACATTTGCATCCATCAAAATGAAAGTGCTGAAGATTGCACGTGCTCTGTGTCTGTGTGCAAAGCTCCTTCTTCAACTGCAAAGTGCGAAACTAGATGTGCAGGACCAGTATTTGAGAATAAAACACCAACTTTCCTTCAACATATGTCTCCAGTCAGCTAAAACTTTGCTCCCTGTGAGAGGAGATCTCTTTTCTTCCCCAGACGTGTGACCCCTGGGACAGTGAACGGCGGCTCCATGTCAAAGGACATTACAACAGTTGAGGGAGAGAGGAAGATACAAATCCAGATTCAGAGTTTATGTGGTGAATAGATGTCTCCATCGATGGTGCTAATCCGTGTCAGTGAGAGAAAGGGAAAATAAAAATTAACCTGGGCAACAAAAGCTAAGAGAGTGTTTAATTAGGAAGGTAAAGTACAGCCACCCTCTTTGAGATTCACTAATACACTGAGCTCGCAGACTCCCAAGCTCTCACAGCAATTTTTAACTAACAGATGCAGTCAAGCTTTCCGTTTTATATTGCCCTCATAACTCATGATACACAATCTTGGGCTGCTTTCAGAAGGTCCAGCTTGCGATTTCATTCCGGAGCTGTGGCGCTGCTCCGCTGCCAGCACCTGTGCCCGACATCTGATCTTAGGGCTGGAGCACATCCTCTCCCCCCTCTTCCTTCTGCGGGACTGGCTATGCCAAGCCAGCTAAGAAGCATTCCAGCAGATTATGAAGTACAACTATCTTGGCCCTCGCTGCTCAGAAGAAACTGGACCTAGCAGGAATTTCGCACGCCATTCTCATGGATCTAAAGCAAGCCATACGGGCAGGCCTGCGCGGCAGTTTCTGCCCATGTGCTCATCCGTGACCACGGGACAGGCGGATCCCGAAATGCTATGATTAGGTCAAGGATAATGGCAGGGACAACTGCTGCGTTGAAACATGGGATCAATGAAATGAACACATTCTCAGAAAAGGTGGCAAAGACGTAAATGGGAGTCACTGATGCTTCCAGAGAATGGCTTGGGTTACTGAATCCATGCGAGGACAGGGGTACCAAACACGAGGGAGAGAGGAAATGAGGAAACACATCATGGTGAGTGCTGCCTCAGGAATATTAAGGCCTCCTAAACAAAGGCCATTATCTCCGAGCCAGGCGTTTGGATAGAGGGAAGTACGAGCCTAACTCTAAGCTTCCACAACTCTAATCCTCCTGGGACAGTGACAGGAATGAAACAGAAATCCCTCAACACTGTCGCTCTTTTTATAGATCCCAAAGCAAGGCAATGAAGAATGGAAAAGCACTTTGGTGTCACAAAGTGCACAGGAGGGGTCACGACAGATCAAATGATTGAAAAGGAAAATATGAATTTCACCTTCTCCTGAACTGTAAAAAAGGGGAGGAAAAAAAGAAAGTTCACCGTTCTCTCTCTCAACTGAAGGATCCGAAAGGGCTTCCTTTTAGTCAGGACTTCTTTTCAGAATATTAGAATCCCCGCAAAAAATCCTGCAGCTATTTTAACAGGAATCAGTGGGCATTTCCCATCAGTTTTGAAGGTCAGAGCTCTGACTCCTGACTGTCAGGCAGGTGAGATAAATGGGGCTAAGGCCAGTCCCACAAGAGGTATTGAGGCACCTCGCTCCTACTGAAGTGCCTAAATATCTTTGTGGATATGGCCTTTAATCTTTGCATGAGCTGTGATCCCAGCAGAGAAATCTGAGTCCTCGAGATGAAATCTTCACTTCTGCCTGATCCAGGGTAATTCCAAGGATTACTACTCCGAATATTGGGAGAATCGACTGTCATGCTGTTTCCAGGCAGACAGCACTTTAAAATACCCAGCTAACACTAGATGCACACTGGGCTCCCGTGTCAAGCTAAAGGATAGGAAATTGTAGTGAAATCCTATTAACCAAGGGCATTACAGTCATTAAGTGAAGCGCTGAATGCAATTTTGTGTTGAGGAACAAGGGGAAGGAGATAAAAAAGGAAACTACATCTCACGAGGGAAGGGAATTCCCAACTCTCAGAGGTAAACTTTGGGCTTTGGAGACATCTAGAAGCTTCAGAAGCAAGACATGCAATAGCTGACACATGCTATTTTTTTTTATTTCTTTAGTGCAAGGCTTCATGCTTGGTCTTGTTAGCAACCCTGATACTTTATGTTCCCTCGTGCCCTTTAACGTGGAGGGAACTGATAGGCTTTATAGTCCTGCAAACAGGGAGCATTCCACCTGCATCCGCCAAAGCATTTAAAGATTTTATTAATCTGATGTCTTAATTGTTTTCGAGATTAGGAAACAGCAGGGCCTTTGTTCCGACAATCTGAGTGCTCTCCTGGAGAAGTGGCAGAAGTTGTTTGGTTTTTGTATATTGAGGTTGTTGATAGGACAGGGAAAGGAACATGACTCAGTGCAGGTGATTCATAAGGATCACAGAGTAGAAGCCAGCTTCCTTGGAAGCTCATGACGTTTCACAGATCAGGAACAAAAATGTTCTGCTGGGTTGTCCCTGCACGGTAGCTCCGTGGCCACAGAGCTCCTGTTCCACCCATCTACATGCTGTTGTCTGCCAAAAGTACAAATCATGTTTGCTCGCATTTCAGGGCTGTTAAAACAGGAGCAAAGGACTTTTCCTCTTGGATTTTATGCCAAGTGAAGTAGGACATTTAGACTGATTATAGCTCTTTCCAAATGTCAAGGCAGAGTCAGAGTGGGATGAAAATGAGGTTACTGGAGGGGACGAGAAGAGAGAGGGATCAAAAGGAGAGAAAGACGTTGTATTGGAAGGAAAATGGAAACCAAAGTGGAAAAATCAGGCTACCAAGTCTCTACCAAAAGTCTCCACTGGGCTGTTGAGGGCAAGAAGACCAGACATTATTGAAGAAGACACTCCATAGCTGTTGGGCAAGCAGTGTCCCTGCCAGTCACCATAAATGTCCTGATGCAATAAAAAGAAAAGGACATGGTAGAAGTGTTACACAACTTGGGCCATGCCCTGCTCAAACCAGAAGAGAACAGGGTGGAGATAAAGAACTCCAAAGGGAAGCAATACTAAGATCTGGGCATCTGTAAAGCTTTTCATGGGGAGGTACCTACCAGCAAAGCTTGGATGAGCCAGTAATGATTTGGCCTTAGGTCTGAGGGGGTAGAGATGGGTCACAGAGAAGAAACAGACTTTCCATATATCACCTGGAGAGACTACATAGGACAAGATCAGATCTGGCTGCTCTGTGGATTCCACCTAATTATGCTGTATGGACTCCACCTAAATGTATCCGTGAGCTCCAGGAATGGTCCCTGCTTTTTCCATGCAGGATAGTCCAAGCTAAAAACATTTGGCGTGTCCCTTCCCATGTATGCATGAGTTTTGTTGCTAGAAATGCCCCTCAGCCATTACCCAGCCCCACGAGTTTCACAGCAGAGCAGACGCTTTACGGAGTGGCATAGCCAGCTCACTCTGTTGACTTTCTAGTAGCAATAGATTTTTTTCTTTCTCTTGAGACGCCTATGAGCTTATTTACAGAGTCAATTAACAAAAGATAACCTCCCATTGTGCAATCATCAATAAATCAATTGTGTTAATAATATCTTGGAATGTCCTCCACTATTTACTTTAATATTGTTGACTGTCGGCACTTAAGAAAGGCAGCACCTCCAAGTTTCACTTGATTATGGGCAAATGGATTTTGTAGTAGCCATTAATAAATATAAATTGTTTTGGAAAATATTTAAGTTTGTCAAATTTAACCCTTTGCTGAGCATTTAAAAACTACCCCTCATTGAACATGTTTGACAACTATTTCAAGAGAGTCAGTCCCGCACTCTAAGACGGTACTACTGCCCCTGTGTATTTTGGTGGCTTACCATTCTCCCAGCTCCTTCCAACTGTGAAGTGTAATTATTGATATAAACATATAATTTAAGACTTAATTAAGCCATCCAGCTCAGTAAAGTGCTTTTCTGTCGTTTGGCAGATTCCCACCCCAGGTAGCTTACTTATCCGTAGCTGACGGGTTGCTGCGTTTACTCGCAGTGAGTAGCGGTTTACTCCGTGAGCAGTGCCACTGCTTTCGACTCCGCGAGGATGTACGATGCCACATCCATTAATGTTCATCAGCACAGAGGGGTCCGTTAGTCACGCTGAATTGTGCCTGCTTCCACAGCAGGATGATTTATATCTGCAGGGCTGCTCAGCATGAGCAAGGACAGTGGAATGTTTCCCTAAATAGACAATATATAGGCAGAGGAATGGGGCAGGGTCATGTTAAGGAAATCCGATGCCCTCTGCTCATTCTGCAGGGACCTCCACCCAAAGCTCCAACAAGAACACGATGCTTTCGGGACAGGATACAATGCATGGCGAAGGGGCAGTTTAGGTTTTGTTGCAGGATGTTTGCAATCTCAGGCAGTCAAAATAACCTGGTTTTTGGTAGGCACGTATTTCAGATTTTTCTTTGCACCCTTAACATACTAAGAAAGAGGGTTTTTTCATGGTATGGCTCCGAGACAGCCTTAAGATCTACTTTTACAGAGGACTCATATAAAATTCAGAAAGTTGCGTAAAAAGACACAACGGTCATAGCCAGTGTAATTCTTAGGCCATATTACCTTTGAGGTGAGAAATCAATTATTTCACTTATTGTCTTATTGCTCCAGAAGTCAGTAGCCTTGGCAGTAAATTGAATATTATGCTGCCACAGACAGCATCTTCCTTGTCTAGCATGTATCTCCGTTCTCTTGATGATGATTGGTGACTTTAAAACTCACATGACTTCTAGATAATAAATGAAAACTGTCATTGTTCTGAGGCTGCTGGGAATCATTTTTTTTTTTTTCCCTTTCCTCCACTTTGACCTCATTGTGATGTATTGTCTACTTTAGGTTGTTTGGAAAAGTAAGGGAAATACTAGGCAAGGACTCTTAAAGAAAAAACAGACCTCTAATTAGACCCCTCCAACAGACCGTGCAATGACCCTGTTTAGACAGACATTAATGGATGGGCCTAACCTCCATGTCTGTAGTGCTGTCCTGGTCAAAACAGCCCTGACAGAGGCTTTTTGCTGGTGCCCGAGCTGCTGCCAATCTCATCTTCATCTTCACCGTGGGCTGCGCGTCCCTGACGTGCCCATTGCACAGGTGCCGGCAGTTGTGTGAATGCAGGGGTCAGGTCATTGAACAGCCTGAAAACCAACCTTACTGAGGGGTCAAAGAGACAGCAGCTCTCAGTCGGGTTAACCTGGCTAGATGTTGGGTGTAGATGTGAATTAAATTGCAAGAGCATGTAACTAAGGCCAGAACTGCCTTCTGTCAGCAACCTGTGGCTAAATTGACCACGTAACCACTCCTGTAACTGTCTGCACACCTCTGCAGCTTAAACATTTGATATTCATCCATTCTTTCTTCAATCAGGAAAAAAATTTCTTTAAATGGTTTTGTTCGGAGAGCACCTTTGGCTCAAACCCCACACTAGACAGTTCCAGAACTTCAGGAGATTTCAGTTCTTGTAACTCAGTATAACTTCAAAACCCAAACTACGTTTCACTGTTCAAATGCTTTTTGAATTGCTCATCTGGGATATAAATCAGAATTAGGTTTCTGGAAGAAAGAAAATATTTTGTGTTTTTAGAGGCCTGTAGTGGAGCTGGAACTGAACCAGCTGACTATGGGAGGCATGAGCAGAACATGACAGAGGACTGAGAACTTGCTGACAGGGCAGTTTCTTTGAAGAAAGGGGCTGTGAGAGAAAGGAGTCACAGAGCCGGATGAAATGCACAATGCGAAAAAAAGAAATTCAACAGTTTAGTCATCCTGCAGTTCAGCCATCATCGCGCGTAGGTGAAAAATACAATCGTGCCGTGCAGCATCTTTGGTTAACCTCTTAAATGAAGGAAATCATACACACCAAATCTGGTGTCTACGCCTGCTTCTATGGCTGCATATTGACATACTGGCTAAGGGAGACACAAAGTCTGCAAAAATAAGTTAGAGGAGGGTGTTGCTTGAGGGATCGTGTATTGCAGCACTAGAGAAAATGGTTTAGATACGTTTTGTTCTTAGTTCTGTAGGGACCACATTTGACTCTCTGTATTAATTCATTATAAAACAAAATTATTCAAAGAAAAGAAAGGAAGAATAAGGCCTGATCAAAAATACGGGAATATGATGCAGATAAAATGTTTATTTTAAATACGGGAATTAAGGATAGGAATTAAGAGATATAAAAGGACATGTAAAATGAATGTAAAGGCCATAATTCAGCATCAGAGAGCCCCAAGCCAATGCCCACTGATGACACTGATAGTTTCAGTTGCTAATTTTCCTTGCCGGGTGAATCAACCCCAAGGTTTTTGAAAGTCTAAGGCAGCATTGCCCACACATGAGGAAACCACTGAGGCAGAACCATCCCCTTTAAACCACTAGGAAGTACTTCTAATTATACCGTTAGTAAGTGCTTCTGAACATGCACCTCCTCTGCTGCAGTCCTTCTGGTATCAAGAACTCTGCTGGCTCTCCAAAAATAAATAACAAGACAGTGCCTATCCCTGCAGTATGGATTTATGCTCCTGCCTTCCGAGGTCACGCAAAAATAAAGCAGAAAAGTAATAATCACATGGAAATTATTCTCATGCTTTCTTACCTACACACGCATCTATGCATGTATATAACAAAATCATGCCCTAACCACTCACCTTGTCAGCATATAGGCATTTAAAATATCTCCCACCTGCACTGCACCGAACACACGGCTGAATAACCTGCTCTCACACTGAACTGGAGGGAGGAATGAGCGATACATTATAAATAAAAATAGTCATGGAAGCAGTCGGTCCTTAATCTCTCCCTGTTATCTCTAGATCTGCAACCAGACTTTCAGAAGATGATGGGCTGTATGAGACAACCCTTGCCCCTTTTACTCACTCACCCAGGTGATCCCCATCCACTTGGGTACAAAATAAGTAATGCAAGCAGAATCTGTATTTAAATAATTGTGGCATAATAGAGGGAGTAAAGGCTAAGAAGGAGCTGTTCTGGTCCATTGGCTAAATATTGTGATCTTTATAGTGGAAAATAAATGCCTGGCTATCTATGAAACCAATAGAGCTGTTCCCGTCTATCAAATTACACCTTGTGTTTTTAAAAAACAATTTTAAATGGAGTTGCTCTGATCTATAGAGCACATTATATGGTTTGGAAAGACTCTGAATACGTATTTATCTGGAAAATTTAAACAGCTCCCTGTAAATAACAAGCATGGGGGGGGTGGGGGGAGAAGTGGAAACCCTGATTAAATATGTCATTGCTTTGCACATAAAAGCAGATGAACAGAGAACACCCCTTCCCACAGGAATGCTATATTTGAGCCTTGTCCCTTGTCTCACAGGCTAAGATGTGTCGAGTTAGGTCAGTCTTAGATGAGACACGTCCAAGGAAGCCCTGGCTATTGCAAGGAATGGTGCTGACAATTCCAGTTCACGCACTGTCCTCTGAGCCAGCGCTGGATTCCTTTTCTGCCCTGACAATGCTGAGGTGTGCCGAGTTGTCGTCTTTCCACATGTCTAAAAAAAAAGCCTCCCCTCCACAACTGCAACTCATTAAAGTTTCCACGGCGCGCTTTGCGAGGCCGGGGTGCCAAAGCCAATGTTCTGAAGAAGTTCCAGCAGAAATAATTAAATTCCCACTCAGGTCTCCCTGCAGTTCCAATCGGATGTGGAATGCTTCCTCGCATTCTACCCTGGTGTGCAGTGTCACTGTACACCATTAGACAGCTGTTGTGCTTGAACCTTGGGATAACTCCCTATCAGCGGTGGGTGACACTAATTCCGTGTAACACTCATCCAACTCGCAAGGCTTTTGCTGACTTAATTAAGGTGCTGGTTAAAAACACTCTCAAGAAAGTATAGTGTGTATATATATATTTTTTTTCCCCCTTTTACCCATATATTTACATGTTTAACAAATAAACCAAGTGGTTATCACAGCAAAAAGCAGGAACACAGCGTGGATTAATGGCTGCAGCACCACTTGGCCATATCTCCAGGCTAAGATGGATTTGACCAAGTCCTGCCCCTCAGTCCTTCATGCTAGCAATGCATGTTTCAAAGAATATTTTTCTTTGTTTCCACAGTGCTGTAACTCCAGGTCAAAATGTCAGAAGAGCTTGATATTCTTGCCTTTTTTCAGGTTTTGTCATGCCATTATTTAAACATAGGTTTTTGGATTTAATTTGACAATCTTTATGTAGTTGCTGGCATGGTAATTGAGTCTACTTGTCTTTTTCAGGACACCAGAAGATCTAACTAAGTCAGAATGTCTCAGTTACAGTCCAGATTTCTATTTATTACCTACCTCACCGAGAAAGACAAGGTGAGTTATCATTCAGTACAAAAAACCTGAAAGGCATTTATATGCTTGAAGTACTGTATAACCACCCTGTACAGAAGCGCAGGGCTTAAGTAAATGTGTTACAGCACAGAAAAACCCCTTTGAAACAATACTATTGAGCCCAAATTGTCTCTGTAACCGAGGGTACAAATCTAGAAAGCTTACCTCCCAGCCAGGACCAAAACAAACCCTTTCAGAGATTACTGATACAATGGCTTATGACAGATTGCTCCTCAGCCTTACAACTCACATGCTGTACGATAAATTCAACATAAAGTGACAGTCACAGCAAGTGTTCAAGGCTGTAACTAAAAAAAAAAAAAAAAAAACACAACCTAATTTTTACTGAAGTTAGAACTCCAATGAACGAGAAAATGTGAACATATACCTATGTATATATCAAAGCTGCAATCTCTGTAAATGCCATCACCATTACTTATGGCTGGGATGATGCTAATATTTGAAAATATTTCAATAGGAAGCCAATTTCCAACCTGCAAATTGTAATCACAAAGACAATATTTCAAGGCTTTTCTTAGGAAAGGATGTTAGTGGACCAAGGAAAAAGAAACCTGCCGGTTCCACTTATCTCCTCGGCAGATTGGCCGAGGGCATCCTACACCTAAATCAATTTGGGTGGGAAGTGCCCTCCTGTTCTTTTTCGTCCTGGGCTACTGCTTGTCTTTTTAAATTAGGCCCATTTAGTGAGCAAAAATATACATGAAGTTTGCTATCATGGGTAAAAATTAGTGTCACCACTTTCAGGTTAAATCCAATTGTGTCTCTCATGTAGCCTTTAGCTAACAGTAGAACACATGGAAGAGACATCTTGCTTGTGTTCGGGTTAATATTGAAATTATGAGGGGAAAAAAAATAAGATTTACCTACAGTAATTCTTTTTGTGAAGCATTTTATAATGCCTGCATGCTGGACCAACACTTTTTCCTGTTGTAATGTATTTTAAAACAAAACCATAAATAAGGAATTTAAGTAAAGATTTGATTTTTCTTTTGCTTTCACTGTGCCATTTGACTGAAAAACCCCTATACAGATGTATGTGAATTATAAGTAATATTTAAATTTTGTTTTCCACATCACAAAAAAAAAACTTTAGGTAGATAAGCTATGAAGAGTATTTTTTAGGTTATTAAAAAATGTTGACATTTACTGGCCAAGTGCCTGGCATGTAGTTGCAAAGGTCATCAATGAGTAAACAGACATTAATGGTTAGCAGGATAACTGGTACATAAACAGGTCATATTAATAATTAACAGAGAGGAAAACTGGCAGTTTATAGCAAGCTTAGGAAAATAGCTAAGAGAAATAACTTTGGAAAGGGCAAGGACCAATATTTTAAAAGCATCCGAAAATCAAACCTAGAGGAGCCTGAATTTTAAGACATTCATTTCTCATTTTTTCTGCACTCTCTCATCTTATGAACAAATTATTTTTTAATTCATGGAGAGCAAATTTATTTGAATCGCTGAAAAAAGTACTGCACAGCTGTTCATTCTGCAATTGATTCTCAGACTGATGCTGTCCTGTTGACAACCCTGCAGAATATAAAATATTTAAAGAATTGGTTTCACCCCCAAACATATCGCTAGTCCCTTTGTTCATTACAGGAAAGATATTAAAATATATGAATATTTGGATTTAACATTCCATCAGCAATCACTAGAGCTGCTTATTAATTCTAAATATATTCTAACTATAATTTAAATTGCCAATGGGAAAAAGTTTTACCAACACCTTTTTTTTCCAAAAATATAAATTCTCAGCATTTCTCCCCCACATCCTAAAAACTGAGAATTTTTTTTCTTAATTCCTCTTGGCTTGTCAGCTCAGCAGCAGTTTTCCTGTGCAGTCCTATCTGTTTATTCCAGGTGAGTATCGAGCTCGCCGTGAAGCCAGGCCTCACTCGTAGGTCCACAATTAGTCCTAGCTGACTTGGCTCTAAATAGGTCCCTGGTTGTTCAGGTTGGGAAATGAAGGCAGCCAAATCTGAAACTAATTGCATCTCTCCTGCCATGCTTTCATCATGCAAACTTCACTGGACACGAATCGGTTGGCTTTTATCTTTAATTATTATTTTAACTAAAAATTATACAAAACGTATAGAACTTTATGTTAGAAGGCAGTGGAATTTCCAGGTTTTCAACAATAATCATCATGGTTCTCACGGTATGGGAAAATGTGGAAGAATGTTTCTCTGGATAAAGATTATAATTTTCTAGTGTTTAGAAAAATGCTGCTTTTGAGCATTAAGCAAAGCAGTGTTATCCGAACATTGAGTAAAATTGGAGAAGCATCTAAGATCATCTAAAATGTGCAGTCAGAAGGCAGAGGGCATTTTAGGCATGCCAAAAGAAAAGTAGATGGACTATTTTGTGGTGCAACTGAAAGGGTTTCTGATCATGGACTTGGAGAGCCAAGAGTCTGCTGTGGGCCCGCAGATGTAGCACACAATTCATGCTATGCTGGAAGGAGAGGAGCCTTTCTCCCCATCTTCTACCAAAATGCAATTTATTAAAGTTTTCTTAATGATATGCAGAAGTCACCCTCTCTGTGTGCCAGCATATGGATTTTACAAATGCAGAAGTATTTATGTTTTTATATCGTTTATAGGCAGTCTCAGGCTAAAAATGCAACTCAGACTAATAAGTTGGCTGAAGAACAGAGAATTAACATTTCTATCTTCTCATGAACATGTGATCATTTTATTTTGTGGTTCCTGTTCCCTGTTTGTCAAATGAAATCTAATTCATGATTCTGAAAACTAGTTAATGATAGAGAGCTATTAATTAATACCGGTTTTACCCACCAAATTAAATAAAATATTAAAAACATTTTGTAAAATATATCTCGTTACAGCAGAATAAGAGGAGGGCAGCTGTAGATGTTTTTACCCTTGATGTTTTTAAGACGCCTTGCCTTTTGGCACCCTGTTTGGTATCATAGAAATGCAGACTGGTTTGGTTTGGTTTGGTTTGGTTTGGTTTGGTTTGGTTTGGAAGGGACCACAGAGATCATCTGGTTCCAACCCTCTGCCATGGGCAGGGACATCTTCCACTAGGTCAGGATACTCAGAGCCCCATCCAACCTGGCCTCAAACATTTCCAGGGATGGGGCATTCACTGCTCCTCTGGGCAGCCTGTGCCAGGGCCTCACGACTCTCATAGTGAAGAATTTTTTCCCAATATCTAATCTAAGCCAGCCCTCTGAGTTTAAAGCCATTCCCCTTTGTCACGCCACTGCATGCCCTTGTATGACCTGAGGTTCAATCCCACCTAAAACACTTCACTCCCTCCCTCCACTCATCCCATGAACTCTAGTTCTGTCCAAAAACCAGCACAGGTCTAGCGTTACTAAAGGCCTCTAGATTTAATCTAGATTTGAAAATACTTCTTCACACAGCAGAAATCTCTGTGAAGGATGAAGAGCTGTCCATTTGGTGTGGGTGTCTGATTTGTTAACTGCTTGTTTCTGTGGCTCAGGAGACTCGTGATGGCAAAAGGTCAATAGTTATTGATGTTCATTGCAACAAAATTCTGTTTAATGTTTTTAGAAATAGACCATCTCCTATTTGTTCAAATTCCTTATTCAATACAGCTAAGGTTCTCAAGACATTTAATGGCTACACTTTAATATACAACCTATTCTTATTCTTGGGCAGCCGTATTTCTCCACTTCCTTCTTCCTTTACATGTATCTTTTTCTCATAAATTTACCTTAAGAAAATCTATCTATAATTAACTATGCCATTTTATAATCCTTTTCATGCCACTAAAATGTATTCTGAAGAACTTTACAGTCTGAGTCAAAAGGGCATTTTGGCAAAAGAATATTGCAGCTGCGTTGCCTGAAACATCCTAGAAGAGAGTGTCCACAGGGAGCAGGAGAGCTCAGTAAAATACTGACAGATGTAAGTAACAGTGTCACATTTTGGGATGAAAACCAGTTCGTGGTTGTGCTCATTAAGAGCAATTTCTGTGTCTCTGCAAGGCTCCACGGAAATGGGGATGTCTGCACCCCAGGCAGCAGATCCTGCAGCAGCAGAGAGAGGAGACTCGCTTTGCACCGCTAATCCAGTTAATCCCGGTGATTTCAGGGTTCCCTCCGCAGCAGTGCAGGGAGAGATGTGCCTGGGAGGAAGGGATGAGCCTGAAAGAGATAGTGGGCAAGGGCAAAGCAGCAGATTCCCCCTGGTCTTCCCATTTTTCCAAGGGAGAGCAGGCGAGCCAGGGTGTCTCCTGCCATCAGGCCACGACAGCTAACACGAAGCGACACTTTCGTCCCCTGAAAATTTTACTGCTCAGCGGAAATAACGAAGCTGTGCATGGTGGACACAATTTTCCCCCAAGGCCCTAATTTGGCAGCCCTTCCTGAGCTAAACCCACGGAGGAGATCCGAAACAGAGGCTGTCTGGAGGATGGGAGGAAGGAGCACAGGCACAGGTTCTGCTCCACCATCCAAGCTCCAGCCTGCGGTGCCCGTCAGCAAGCAGGAAACTGTAGTGTGAGCTGGAAATGGCTGTAAAAAAAAATGTGTTTGGGATTTCAAGGGAAAAAAAATAAAAATAAAAATAAAAAAAAACCCCTAAGAAAATAAACCGAGAAATAGAAATGTGAAAGCCATTAAAAAACGTGGTTTAAACTTAAGAATAAATGCAATGGCATAGTCACATTCTTTAAAAGCTTTGCTCTGCTCAGAATGGCTTTGTTATTAGTGATTCTTAATGCATGAGATAGTGGTTTGGAATAAATCTTTAAGTAATTCAAAACAAGGACTCTTCAGTAAATAGTTGAAATTAAAGGGGGAGTTAGAGTCATCTGGTTTCCATTAGGATGATAAAATAGTTCACTTGAAACCTTTTACAAGATGCTTTGTTACTGGGAGGTGTCTGTGCATCTCACTCCATCACTAGCCATTTGACACAACATAAAAGGCTTCAAAAGCCATGCTAGGCTTCTTAATCAAAAACTAATTGTAATAGATATTGGGGAGTGTTAACACTGTGACCGCTAGGTTGTATCTTCAGTATATAAGCAGGAGTGAACATTAAACACAACCCTGAGTTGATAGGGCTTATCAGAATTTCAGAGTTAAGTGCTAAGTACTGCAGCCTGGTATCTGCACGCCGTTGCTTTGTACCACTTTTGGAGTTAATTGCGCTGTAGGACTTCATCTTCCCAACAAAATTTATAGCATTGGCAGAGAAATTGGAAGCCCGCTGAAGAAACTGTTGCAGTTTACAGGAGTGCTGTGAAGCCACGGGGGAAAAAATTGTGGTTTCTACTTCAGCATCTTAGAAGGGTTCCCTCCGCAGCCCCTCCCCGGTTCGCCCCATAATAAAAATGAATTGTTTCTCCCTCTTGAAGCTTTACTTGCTGCTAGTGCTGCAGCAGAGGAATTACAGCACCAGCTCCCCAAAACAATGCTGGCCTTAAAATTATCACTAAATTGTCATACGTGCATGCTTTACATTCCCGTATGTCTTATTATGACTGTTGACATGAATATTCACAGTGCTCATGGAAACGGCTTTATTGATTTTACTGATACAGTGGGCTCAGAGTTACTGATTTTAACTTAATTCATGCATTTTTCCAGATAACAGATGACCTTAATATTTACACACAATTGCACCATAATAAACCCAGGCCAAATCCTCTCCTGTTATGAACTGTTGAAAATGAGAGCTGCATTTTTTTTAAGCAAGGGGCTCAGAACTAGGCTGTTGTACAGTGAGGAAATCAGAGACATGGCAATTTACCCCAGCTGAGAATGTAGCCCACAGTGTAAAATTCCTTGCTCAGTGCAGTAAAGTGCATTAAAGAGACTGCTATGTTATTTCTCATGAGTTCATTATAACCTGTATGCTACCAAAATCTCCAGACAGCTGTGTTCCTTTTTACTCCAATTTCAAACAATATAATTTTAAAAAAGCGTTTGATGAAACGTAGACACTTTTACCATTTACACTGGAATGCTGGCACCATCCAAAATCAGCTAGTCTGTAAATACCAGATTAGGATCTGTGTAGTCAAGGTTTTCATTCTAGGAAAGCATACTCAAAAGAAAGTCTCAACCTTTCTTGGTGAAGAATAAGCTTTATTTGTAAAACCCATAATTATCTCAAATGTTCCGAGAAGCTGAGAGAGCTGCAAATGGTAAAGCAAAACATAAGGAAACAGTTTGGGGCATTTAAGTGAAGGCAAATAAGGATGATGTACTTTTTCCCTATTAGTTTACTATATAAATGAGAAGACATTACAGAGTGAAATTTAATTAAAGTAATTGACCAAATTGCATTTTGTAGTAGTTATTGTCGTTAGCAGCCCTAACTCCTCTGTCAAAAGGATTTGCTGAAGATTATTTCTAAGGGGTATTTATTATGAATATTAATCTCTCCTGTAAGTCCCATCAACGTATTAAAATTCACTTGAAGCACTTTATGGAAGACTGCAAACAGAAATGACTGGTGAAAAACAAGGTGTCTAATCATGTTAACTTGGTTCACACATGGTTAAACCAGAAGTAGAACAGGGAAAGGAAATATAATAAAATGTATATTGGTTATATTATGATGAAAATGTGCTTAAAGGGTGCCTGATTTTCAAAGATACGCAGCTGCACTACCAGGAACGCTGATGACTCTGCTGTTTAGGGCAGGTTTTTAAATAGTCTTGCACTGTCTCACTGGGAAAGTCTCATTCTCAGCCTGTGAGTTAATTTCTGTTTGATCTTTTCAGTGCTTGTTTGCAGGAAGTATATATTTAAAGAAGGCTATAACTCCTATGGTTATAGAGAGCTTGGTTCACGGGTGCCACCCACGCTACTGATACCAACAACAGTCAGCTTGGGTTTGGTATTCCATACCCCAAATTGTTTTGGTCAAGCCCCCCTCTTCAGCAAGGGGAAAGACACAATTTTTAATTACAGTGTACACATGAAGGTCTGTACAGAGTTTCACCACTGCCTCTTCCAGCAGTTAAACGATGCAGTTTCTTCCCTTCAATGCTGCTCAGTCTTCTTGATGAGAAAAAAAGAAAAGTGGAGGGAAGACGAGAAAGAAGGGATTGGCGCTGAAAGAAAAGCACAAAGGGAGAAAAACTGGGAAATCTTGACCTGCTCTTTTCAATTTTCCATGCTCTGGAGACAGGGTTTGAGGGCTGATTGGCAGTATGCCGGAGGAACAAAAGGTGTTTATGAGGTTGCCGGGGCTGCGAGTTGCAGTTTGGGTCAGTCTCCGTCCTACTCGGACTCACCTCGTCCTTCCTCTCCTTCACCCCTTTGCTTTGAATGCTTTTTTTCTTCCCTTTCAACGAGGCCATCTGCAACTTTCACACCACCTGTGTTTAACATAAACACCTGGCATCAAATAAGCCCTAAGTATACACAAGTTGGGCACCCCAAGTTGTGCTGCAGCTCCGGATGTCAGATTCGCTTGTCCTTTTAATAAAGGCTGGGATCCGCACCGTCCTAGTGCTCTGCCTCTGTTCTGCCAGGAGGCATTCCTTTCCCTTCCTTACGAAACAGGCTGAACATTTTCCCCATGTAAACATTGTTCCACATCTGTTCGTGCTGAAGAACATCAGAGCACCACTTCCCAGAAACCATTCTGGCTATGTGTGACCAAATGTACCGCAGAGGAACCAGCACGAGGTCAGGAATTTCCTCAAAGTGGAGGGCGGGAAGAGTCATTTCACCACAATGCCGCAGTTCCTAGGATAACTTTTTTATGGGTTTTATTCACCTATTAGCACCAGTCATTGCGACTGTGGCTGCAAAATCCCTTTGCATAGATCAGGGTTGTGGAGGCCACTGAAGCACCGACCGGAAAGTAAAAACCCCAGACTAACTCTGATCCTGAATAGAGTGAAAAAGAGAAACCATTTCAATTGCTGAATATGACAAAAATCCTTAAGGGAGTCCACTGATTACACTACTGAGATTTGTATGAACTAACTAGGGTAAATAATTAGTCTATATTTTAATTAATATATCAGTGCCTGCTAGCACAATATAGTTAAATTTGTGCCACTATTAGAGCTGAATGAAAGAAAATTGTCCTATTTGTGGTGAAATTATAATCATGACCTTTCCAAGAAGAAGAGAAAGCAAGAAAAATCCTGCAACTCTTTTTGTGCTGGAAGAAGTCAAAAGGTGCCTTTAGCTCACCAAGTGCCCATGTGCCTCTTCTCTAGGTAGCAAACCTGAATATGGCAAAAGTGTCTCTGGTGAGCAGGGAAATGAGCCACACACACATATATATATGTGACACAGATCACAAAATGAGGGCTAAAAATACAGCTCAATTATTCAAAGTATATAATTTTTCTTTTCAAGCTTGACCTTGTTATTACATTGAAGCACCTGTGTCACTCGAAAGGCGCCCTTCCTGCACAAACAAGAAAAAATACCTATGCATTGCAATGCAGGCTTTTCCCAAAACCTTGCTCCTCAGATAATATTGAAGGCTCTCCCCAAAATTTTCCTCCATGGATAATGTTGCACTTTTGGGTAACAGGAAACTCCCTCCCCATGGAATGTTAGCAGTGGTTTTGCACAAGCAAATACGATCAAGACACAGAGTGGGTCTCTTTTCCTGCCTCCACAAATCAGGCTTTCTTCCTCACTGCCAGAGGAGGCAGCTCCTTACCATCTTTCCGTCAGGAGCAAGGGTGGAGGGATAATAATTTGATAGAACAAGAAGTAATGATTTTAAGCTGAAGAAGGGTAGATTTAGATCGGATATTAGGAAGAAATCCCTTTCTGTGAGGGTGGTGAGGCCCTGGCACAGGTTGCCCAGAGAAGCTGTGGATGCCCCATCCCTGGAAGTGTTCCAAGCCAGGTTGGACGGGACTTGGAGCAACCTGGGATAGTGGGTGCCATCTCTGCCCAGGGCAAGGGGTGGAACCAGATGATCTTTAAGATCCCTTCCAACCCAAACCACTCTTTGACTCGATGATTTTATGATAATTAATCCTTCGGACTTCTCTGTATAAAAGTTGGTCTTTGCAAGAGCAAAATGGGACCACGTGCCCAGGGCAAGGCTGGCACCCGGAGCTCTCATTTGACATTCCATTGGAACTCCTTTATCTTGTGGATGACCGGGAGCCCAGGGATGTGGAGGGAGAGCTCACCAGCAGAACAGTGCCATGGTGGCTATTTTCTAGCCACTGCTCTGAAGACCATGCTGGCCCACTCCAGGCCTCCAAAGACATCAGGGAGGTGCACCAATGGGGGACCCTGAGACAGGGAACTGCTTTCCAGCAGCAAAGAGCCCAGCTCTGCAAAGGAATCCTCCCTGTGCTGGCTTTGCAGGAGGTGAGGCTTTCTGAGCCTACGCTTCCCAAGGTGGCAGCTGATCTCCGCTCAGTGGCAGCCAGCGCGAAACACGAGGGCTTGATTTTCAGAAGGTGGGAGGCTTAACACTCGCTGAAAATAAGACCCATGTAAGTTGTCAAGACAGCAGTCACCTTGAAAGATTTAGGCTACACTGTCTGGTTAGTTGGTTGTTCCCCTCACTCTGCCACATTTACAGATCGTTGCCCTCTAACAATTCCTTCCCGTTCAAAAAGACGTTTGTTTTTTGATCTCCTCATGAAAGTTAAGGTGTCACATTGGTTAATACTATTGTTCCTCCAAACTTTTCCCCACTTTTGGCCCACACAAGGCTGAGGATAACCCCTTTCCTTCTGCCCCAGCACCACTTATCAAAACCACAGAGTGAAGGAGGCGCCACACAATTCAGTTTAAACATTAATCTTCCCACCAGCTTCTCATTACTTTGCCAATAAGATGATCTTCCTCACACCACCTTTCGATATATTTGACATCTGTCATAAAACTCAGGTCAGACATATCTGTCTTCTGGTAAAATGAGTCATCCTACAGAGACCCATACCACACTGTTCAGGTCTCACCAGAAATAATTATTGATATATTGTCAACACATCCAGCCTACAGGATTAACAGGAGTCATAAATTACCAGCCTTTTTTCTACCCACTGCCTGGCAGGGAAATGAGGGGACATACAGCAGGAAAACCGGGACATACAGCAGGAAAACAGGTACATGGCAATTGGGTGATAGATCCAGGCATGGCCTTTCGCTGTTTCCTAGAAGATTTGCACAATTTAATGGTGTTTAAGCAGGTGACTACTTTCAGAAATCATTCAAAACTAGTAATAACTTTCCCTTTGTTTTGCTGCTTTTAGGTATCATATAGGTCCTTACCAAACCAACCATCCACAAACTCCCTAAAACTTGTAGCTGATAAACAGTAGTTATTTAGGGAAGAATGGTTACACACAGATAGAAGCTGAACTATCCTCAGTATAATGTCAGTGACTGCATTGAAGAGAAAAATTTAACCTGTTCTTGGCACTGTGCTGTGCAAGACAAAGGCAACTTTTCTGTTTCATCACATATATGAGGTGCTCCTCAGCTGATTTCATTAACGGCTTAGGCACCGGGTTATTATTCTGCTCTTTTTCTTTTAAACTGTAAGCTCACACAGCTAAAGGTCAAAGAAGAGAGATTCCAGCCAGAGACGGAAGAGAGAAAAAGCCTTTCCCACAGGCAGTATCTCCTGCAGAGCAGTCACTGGGTTTAAAAAACTGTTGCAGTTCCCTTTTGGGATTCCCACCCCTCCTTGGGTTCCCACCTCCATGCAGTTTAAGGTACCAGGGGCTGCCCTTGCTCCGTGTTTTGATGACAGAGGAACAAGGTCGAGGTGGTTACAACATCTTCCTGCAGGCCCAGAGAGAGGAGCAAAAGCTTTGCTTTAAAGCCAGGACCGAGCTGTAGGTGGTACCAGGAAGTCGGTGGCAGACATCACATGATGTTCTGCTCCAGCGGCTGCAGAACAAGGCCATTAGGCTGCTGTGATTAAGGTGTGTTGGGCTGCAGCCAGGCAAGCTCTGACCTTGACCTTTAACAGGTGAATACCATGGTTTGCAGCACTCCTCCAGTGCTCTTTGGAGTAGGGTCTGTGACTGCCTTCCTAGAGAGCAGAGAGAACCACGGCAGCCTTGGGGAGGTCCTCCCTGGAAAGGACATTCATTTTGTACCAGCAAACCTCCAAAGGCTGCCGTGTTAGAGAACGTGGAGCACTCCCTGCAAGAAGGCTTTGGCATAGGGTTTTGCTGAGGACACAGGGGAGTGCAAACCCACCCAATATTACATGCACGCAATGGATAAGTTGTGGGAGAATATTCTTCCTTGTATAAATCTAGCCCAAATCGCAATCCCCGGCTCCAGTGCTGAAACCTCAAATCCTTTAGTGCAACTTTCATTTGTTTTTGAAAGACCCCAGCTGGGATGGCAGTGAGAGTGAGTTACCCAAGCAAGGGGTCTCTGCACATCGCAGTGACACTCTACAGGCCCAGCAGCAGCTAAAATGTCACCTCAGTATTTTACGTTTTTAGCCCTTCCATATATGCAGGAGCACTGAGAGCACCTCACACTAATTAATAAGCTGCTCTGTATCTTTGTGCATTACCTTTCTTTTCCCCCTTTGATTCGCATACAAATTATTTTTAGAAAAGGGAAAAAGGTTTCCGGGGGGGAGTGCGGTTTAAGAAAAAGCAATGAAGTGAGGTCTGGCACTGCTCATCTGCTCTGTTCGGTGCCTCAGAAGTGTATTAGGTTTGTGGGAATGTGGAGGAGGGAGAAAATGTGGAGAGTCCCTTCATTCCTGTCACCTCCTTCACCCCAAAACCTCCCAGGCCCTCAACAAGCACCAACTCCCTTCCTTCCTCCCCCTCAAAAAGCCCTGTGGTTTTAATCACAAAATCCTTGTATGAATCTTTGAACTGTGCTCTGCCCACTTTCCATCATTTTTGTGAGGGAAAGCTGTTGTTCCAAGTCAGTTTGTTTTTCTGGCGTACCTGTGGGTGGCACATACCCGGGTTAACTGCCTTGGTGGCACCTCCAGCCTTACACTGCAGGCACCGTGTGATGGCACAGGCACCTCAGATATTCGGTTCAGGTGTCGAGTTCTTGGGCAATTCTGGGCCAAGAAAAGTGACCTGCAGAGATCATTTTAAATCCTGCTAATTACGGTATCCCTGAATCTGCTCTAGTTTTTTTCCAGGTTGAATTTAGCAAAGATGGGAGTGCAGAAAGGCACTCTTGCTTTTCTTTTCGGGCACTGAGCTCTGACACACCAGAGGATGTCGTCTTTCATTATTAACTTTGGCAGCATTTAAATTAAGTAATATCTTGACAGGGGAAAGGAAGGGAATGAAGGGCCCTGGGAATATTTTTTTTTTCTCCTGTTTAATTGTACTGCATTTGATGTGTTCCAAAAAACACTAGAAAAGCTACTCTTCAGAGACCAGAAAAAAAGTTTATAAACCTCCACCAGTTGAGGTAGTTTGGCAGCACATAGAAGGATGGAGAATTATCATCTGTCCAGGGAAATCCACCCCCCACTCCTCCCAACCCTCTTTCAGCTGGTGCACACAAGATGTTCCTGCTCACTTCATCTTCAAACATTTAAACACTTTGAGGACCACACACCTACAGTGCGTTATTTGCAGGGCTTTCCGAGCCGAAATCCAGCGTGTGTGTGTGTATCTGTGGGTGGAAATGGCTGGATAATGTTACCCTGATAGTTGATGATAATATTTCTACCAATTGTTAAGCTTCCTAAGTCTCCACTTTGCAAATGCTTCAGCGGATCGGTTTCTGACAAACCCGGCTCTCCTTGCCTAGGGAAAGGGACGAGTCAATAATGCGTTTGTGCAGATTATCTTGGAGGCTCTGATTTACTCCAGAGGAAAAAAGTCTCCCTTACACAAATGCACCTTTCTAAACACTTCAGGGGTCGCATGGTTCACTGCAGGATTGTGTCAGTACAGCCATAAAATAAGGCGGCCGTTCAAGCTGTCTTGGGCTGGCAGCGTAGCAGGTCCTGCAGAAACACAGATGTGCTGGGGCTGGGCTCGTCAAAAGTGGCTGCCTGCTTGTGAGCTCTCTGCTTTGGGTCCAAACAGACCTTAGGGAAATGTGTGAGGGACAAGGGAGTGTGTTCCTCCAGTGTTTCAGGGGGAAAAAAGCGTGGGAGGAGGGATAATTTTGTTGAGTCAAATTCCTAATTCCCTTCAGACCTGTAAAGTCAGTGGGAGTTGCTTCACTTTCATCTTAACATGCAAAGAGGGGTGAAGTTAGAACAAAGGAAGGTGGAAAAAAATAAATAAGCTGGTTTTTTATAAAGTGAGTTTAAGGAAGACCAAAAGAAACAGCAATGTTCTCAGCGTAAGGACAAAGACAAAAGCAAACTACAATTCTGCATAGCATACTTTTATCTCATAATACTTATTCGGGTCATGGATTCTGAGAAGTCCTCTGCTCATCTCTTTTCCATTTCCTCTGCTGTGGGGACCCTTCTGGGCTGTGCATGCCTCACACAAAGCATAATATCTTCTGAGAAGTGGTTAAAATACTGTTTAAGACCAACTTCAGGCCCAATTCTGACTTTATCACGCCTTTGCTTCATATTTTCCATCAGTGCCTCCTCTTCATCCACTGCATTAAGGCAAATTCTTCTTTTATTCAAAGATGTTTACAAGTTAAATCCTCCATAACACCCTTCTCAGCTGTTTTTGTCCCCAAAAAATCGAACCTGACTGTATATTTCTCCCTCAAGCAGTTGTAGTCTCAAAATTTCTCAAACTCCACAAGCAAACAATTCCTTTTGGGGTAGGGATTCATTTATTACCACTCCGAATTTACCTTAGTTATAAGACTGAGGAGTTTCGCACCTCAAGTTCTGCATGAATTTTTTGTTTAGTCTTGAGGCAAAGAATATCTTTTTAGAGATCCATGGGAGGCAATTTATGTATGTAAACCTAATTCTTAGAGTGTTTAAATCTGCCATAGAAGACAAAAATGCTATGGATTCACAATTCAAAATGAGTTGGAAAATCACAGTTTAGATATTTGTAGGTTTCCTGCTACTAAAAGGTTCTGACTTGAATAAAACCATCCGGATGCTACTGTAAAATATGCAGTAAAATCTGTACTGTTCCCATCACAATATTAGGCTCCCACACCTTAATCCTGAGAGCTCCCAGGCTCTCTCTTTCTTCTGGAGGGCGCTGAAGAAATAGATTACACAAAAAGTCTGTCTCTGCACAAGGGGAGAAAACCCAGCACCAAGGCTAAGCTGAGCAATAGCAATGAATCACACGTTTCATTCGGAAAGCAGAGAGCTCTAGTTTTGTTTATCTTTTGTGTGGACAAGTTCCCTGGTCTGGGTCCCTATCCTTTTTGAAAGCCCCATCCCCCACCAGCCCCCAGCTGACAGCCTCATTGTCCCCATGGCTGTCGTGGGAAGTCATGATAGATGGTCGCACCCCGACCCTTTTAGGAGGTGCGTGTTCATGTTATGCTCAGAGACATTTTTTTGATCAATAGTCGTTTTGAACCTTTTCACTGGTGGAGGCACACAAATACATTTATGTTTATGATATATGTATGTATAAATAAGTGGCTGGAGAATTGTTGAGATGAGCAAAACTACTTCAAGAGGTTTCAGCATTCTGGAACCCGAAGCAGTGACATCTCATGAGTAAATGTGGTCATTTGCAGTGTTTGCAGTATTTTTTTTTCTATTTTTTAGTCAAAGGAAGAGCAGCCAGAACACTTTCATCGTGGGGAGCACAGAGACTTGAAATAACTAGGGTTTGATACTAGCCATATTGCACTTCACTTTTCCTCAGCACAGAATGCCAGCTTGTTTCTTCAAATTAAGACAATATGCTTATAGTGATGAACCTTATTGGCCATCTATCTTCCTTTTGTAATCTGGCTCTCATCAAGCTGAAATGAAGCCATTTCTTCTGACTGTGGCTGATTAAACACAGAGTAAACCTAGATCTCTGAGGAGGCTCTAATGATTCTCCACAGGCCCAGTGTCAGCCCAGCACCTGCAGCATTCGGCTTCCCCATTTCCATCATAAAATGAAGCATCTGTTACAGAGAAGTGTTATCTTTTTATCATCGATGGTATCTTTCTGTTTGAATTCACCTACCCCATTTGGTATAAATTACAGCCATTTCATATGTAATGAATGGTCACACAGGATGCACTCTGGTTATTGGGGGTTAAAAGGGCACAAAATCCTTTTACTAAACCTTTATTTAGCTTGGTGAAAGTTAAGACTACATGGCTTGTGTAAAACCTTCTTTCTTACAACAAACAGGAGGAAATACTTACCACAGCTTAATGCTGAAGCATTTTGATATTGCTTATCTAAATACTGGCCTTTGAGTTTTTTGGAAGCGATTCCTGGAGAAACGTTATTAGTTGCAGGGAAGAGAAACAGAGAAACATGTTCATGCCAAAGACATTTCTGTCTCGGTAACTTGATTAACTATAAGCCTGAGATGTAAAAGTAGACAAGATTCGTTTGCTAGAAGGGGTAGTTGCCAGCTTAGAACCTGCTGCAAATCCCACAGAAGTCAATTGGCATATTTTCAATTATTTCAACAGCATTTGTTTGGATCAGGCCAAAGATCAGACGGCTGTTTACTTTTTGTGTGGTCCACATGCTCCTCTATGTTTTACCTTCTCCAGTTTTCCATCTGAGCTGAAAGAGGCAACTTCATCATAGAAACAATTTGTTTTCCTCTGAGGGGGATTTGGGACACGACTTTGCCAAGCATTTTGCTGTTTCCAGCCTACAACATGGATAGTCTGGACAACGGCACATCTCAAAAAAGGAAAGAAAAACTGCCAAAGACACTAACTCAGAAGTGAAACTTTGCTCGCTAAAGTAGTAATATAATCGATGGTAAAAGCAGTTGTAAAACTGCTGAATAATTCCACCTACGAACATGTAGCTACAGGATATAGAGGTGGGGACAACAACTGCACAATGGGCTTCCTGGTCACATGAATCTGAAAGACGTTATAACATAGCAACCACTTTGATAACATCTAAAGATTGCAAATAAGAGATGGCTTGCTGTGTTTGATGTAAGTAGAGATAAGGTCTTCAGTGAGATAAAGAGCAGCGCAGAGAGACTCCAAAGCAGCTTGCTCAGGTATTGGTACGAGACCATTTGAAATATCAGCACCAGCTATTTCTTGGCAAATTCTTGGGGTGTTGAACCATTGAGGTGTTACATAAATCTGGGACAGGAAAGGCAGTTACAGTCCAAAAATTTCAGTCTGCTCATTGGCCTTTGCTGCACTCTGAACAGGATGTGCCACCACTGAGGGCACTGTGATCTACAGCCCAGCGTAGCTCAGCAGCCCTACAAAGTAGCACTGTCAGTGTTCTATTGAATTACAGATGTTGAACAATCAAAAAGGAAATTATAATCACCAAAAGATAACATAGCCACGGCCTCTCTGGTGGATCATTTGCCTTGGTGTTTTTCATAGCACTCTACAGGTGAAATAATTTTACAGCATAAAAGTAACTTAAAATAGTGTAGTTTATTGTCGTGTTTAAACTTTCAACTACCTGTTATCTGCAAAGCCAGGAATTGCTTCATGGACTCATTAGTGGGGGGGAAAAAATCATCCTTGTGAAAATAATGAAGAATGAAAATTTTGTACCAACATGCGTTGTCATGATCGCTTTGCTAACCTGAATTATGTGGCGACTTTCTGCTCATCCATTTTGTAGCGAGCAAAATCATATTGTCCTACCACAAGAGCACACTTGTTATTCAAAATAATTAGGACGTGAGTCATCTTGGTATCAAAGTTGGCATTAGTGATATATGGGGCTGATGACTGATGAGTCCAATGAACGTTTGACTCATGTAGACTTAAAATATGCAGCTGAAAAGCTCAGTTAATTCAGAAGAGACACAGCAGAGCTGTGATAACATCTTGTAAAAGCAAGATCCAAGACAAGTAGAAATGCAGTAACACTGGTGATGAAAACAGCTGAGGTCTTTGGATTTCTCAGAACAGCTGAAAAATGGGAGAACTTTTTCATTAAAAATTTCAAAATGCCATTGTTTTCCCCTTGACGAGGTATAAAACGTAACAATTTTTTTTTCTACTGTTTACATGATATTTTTGTAAGCACTGGAATTATTTTTGTTCCCTGTCCATTTCCTTTCGTTTTTCCTTTTTGTTGCTTTAGTTGAATAAGTGAATAATATCCAAAATTTCAGTTTGGTTTGGAAAGGCTATAACGGCAAAAAGAAAAATGAAACTAGCTTAACCACTTTAGAGAGTTTCAGTTTTCCTTTGTTCTCGTCTGTAACTTCTCCAGAATTAACAATTTGTAAGAATTAGTCTGAAAATAGGAAAAATAAGGAGAAGAAGGATGAGGAGTGCAAAAGGAGGGAAAAAGAAAACCAAAGGAAAAAATCCAAACTACTGCTTGTTGTCTCAGAGGGGGAAAAAAAGGAAAAATTAGGAAATAGGTGTTTAATATTTGTTCCAAACAAAAGAAATAGGAAAATCTGAAAAGAAGCTTTTGTTTCAGTCTTTTCTTGTGGATGCCAACCATTTCCCTGTCAGCAACTGTGTAATTGACTCATACAGGGAACATGTGGCAACTATTTTCAGCTGTATTTAGCCAAGTCTGCTGCCGTGTTTCAGACATAATGAAGGCTTCCAATGCCCAACAGTTTCTTTTCCAGCTTTACTGTGGGATCTAACAAAAGCCATTGCACCTAACAGCCTTTGACTTAGTTTAAAAACTAGCAATGTTTGCATCTAAATTTGATTTAGGGCAGTATCAAGGGATAAATCTCTGTCTGATACAATTAATTTTGAAGGCCAGCTCTTGCAAGGACTTCCACTTGGTACTCTAGTCAAGGTGTCCCAAAATCAGCTACCTTCAAAGCTGCTTCATGGAGTTGTGAGAGTAATAAAAGCTTGTACTGCAGCAGCTGGACACCCTGAGGCAAACAGAAAGCAATCAGAGCCAGAAACTCCAGTCAGTGTTTTCTTCCTCTGTGGGACAGCTCTGGGTGACGTGAGGGTGTTCCCCACCTTCACGTTAGATCCAGACGTCACTGGAGTTAACGGGCTGTAAAGCAGTGGAGACCACGGCGAGCTGCTCATTTAACTGGGGACTGTAAAACTTAAAGGACCTTGTTTCTACCTGACACCTCACAGAGAAATCTGGTCAGTAAGGGGTCAAAAATAAACATTTAAAAATTGGGAGAATGCATGTCTATCTCTGCAACAACGGCAAACATCAAAGCATCGAATCACAAGCTTAATGTTAAAGGATTTGAAATCTCTGGAACCAGTCTTAGGTTTACAGTTAGGCCTGTAGTACAGTGCTCCCCTAGAAAAAAATTTGATGGTTTCACTCCTCTTATTCTTTTTTAAAGCAATGCTCTTTTACGTTTAAAATCTACGAGTGACACAACTATATTTGTGATCAAGTGTCTTCTTGCTATAAGGTTTTTTTCTTCACTGATTCAAATGCTGTGATATATATAGCTCATATATAATGGTGTCTGTAGAGGCTCCATTAATGGACTGAGACCATTCAATGCTTTATTCCAAGCCATCAAATCATTCTGTAGTTATTCCGGGGGGAAAAAATTACCCGAGCTAGAATGAAATATCAGAGGTGGACACCAACTTACGTGATTGTGAAGAACAATGTGTGAAAAATGTTGTGATCACGGCAGATGAAGAAACTTTGAGATGAAATTGGTCTTTCACAGTAATATCAGTTCTCTTCATCAACAACAATGTGTCTGGACAATGCACCAGTGTCACTGACTTTCACCGTTTTAAAGGCCTTTAATACTGATTACTGCCCAGTGAACAAAAGCTTTTCTTGTGAGGACTCTGAAAAGGTTGATTATATGTACATTACAGCTGAAAATGGATCAGACGAGTAGTAAGTTATGAAAGTATGAACACAAGAGAATAAAACCATTCACTGGGCTTGAATTACTTTAGTTTATCTTCTTAGGCTGAATTGTGGCTGTGGTCTTTTGCAACTCAAATAAAAAGCATAGATCAAGATGAGATGAAGATAACAGAGTATTGCCAGCATTAGGCAATAAAATCAGTAACTGGAATGGGAGAAAACTTCGATAACCACACAGAAAAATTTTTAGAAGTTATAGTAATAGAGGCGAAAGTCCTCTGTAGCTGCCGCAGTTGAGTAAATTAGGCACTGAGACAATAAAAAGATACAAACATCCGCTCTTGCATTTCTTCATGAAGACATTTGGAACTGAAATTATTCTGACCAACCGAACGGACTCTGATGTCTCTGATGTTCCAGTTAAACATGGTTTGAAAGCTTCTTAAAGTTGAGAGTGGTAACAACTTTCATATTCGGGCCCACACAGGATGGTAATTGGGATTCAAATTTTATTCAAAGTTCTGTTTTACACTGGGGAAAAAGAAACAATTCTTTTCCAAAAAGCAGTTTGGTTCTCGAAAGAATTGTCCAAGGTGTTTTAAAATCATGTTTCTTTCCATATCTTGCAAAGAAAATTAAGTTTTAATTACTTTATGCTTGTTTTAGCATGAAGGAGGCAACAAACCATCACTGGAAGAATTTGTCTTGGTAACAAGAGCTCACACCAGTAGGAACACAGCCTGGTCTCCAAGGCTGAGCAGAGTTTGGAGATTGAGCAGTCAGGAAAAAAAAATCTCATAAATATCTTTCAAATGTGCATTTTTACTCTAACAGTCACAATAAAAACCATGGAAGGCCCATTGTTATTCCTGCGCAACAAAGCACACACTTTTTAAAACAAAAGATCCTAAATTAAATTTTAGCCACTGCATTAAAGGGTCATTTCCAAAAGATGAAAGTACATTCTGTGGCAGTGTAAAAGGATAATAGAGGGCAAAAAAGAATTACAACACACTAGTATTACGGAAAAAAGAGCGTGAGTTGTGATATCCATGAAATGTTAGATTTTCCGCTATTCACAAGGCTCTGCATTCTTAATATCTGTAAAGAATGGTCATCTCGCTTGCTAAAATATAACCCAAATGCTCAAGCCACAAGGCTAGAATACTCTAAAGTAGCCACTCCATCCAGCTGATTCTGCCATTTAGCACTTCTCCTGTAACATCAGCGGTGTAACCTTAGTCCCCAGAAATTGGAGGGCGAGTTATGCCATTGACCTCAGTCTGATCTGGCTCTAGGACAAGCAGCTGTGTAGCCCCTTGAGGCTACAAGCCATGGGGAAACTCCAGGGCTCTGGAAGAGGGAAATATCCCCGGATGCCTCAGCTGAAGGGGAAAGTCAGGGCTATAACCTCTCCCTGCAGCTGCCAGGAGCCTGAAGTAGCGGGGCCAGGTTTTCAGAGAATCACAGAATGGTTCGGGTTCAAAGGGACCTTAAAGATCATCTTGTTCCACCCCCTGTCATGGGCAGGGACACCTTCCATGAGACCAGGTTGATCAAAGCCCAGTCCAACCTCTCCCTGAACATCTCCAGGGACTTGTTCCACCCTCACAGTAAAGATTTTCTTCCATATATCTAATCTAACCCTGCCGTCTTTCAGTTTAGAGCCATTTCCCCTTGTCCTGTCACTCCATGTTCTTGTCAAAAGTCCCTCTCAGCTCTCTTGGAGCCCCTTTAGTCATTGAAAGATGCTGTGAGGTCTCCCCAGAGCCTTCTCCTCTCCAGGCTGAACAACCCCAGCTCTCTCAACCTGTCTCCATAGAGGAGGTGTTCCAACTCTTGGATCATCTTCATGGCCTCCTCTGCACTCACTCCAAAAGGTCCACATCCTTCTTATCCTGGGGGTCTCTGAGCTGGATGCAGAACTCCTGGTAGAGTCTCACAAGAGTTCACCCTGGCACACAAAAATGGAGAAATTCCAAATCAGTGCCCACCTATTGACACACTGGAAGGTGCTGGTGCAGCTTCATGTACGAACAGCCAATGTTGGCCACTGGGTTTTTTGTGTTGATGTGTGCTTTGTTCATCACAGTGAGAAATTCATGTGTCCATGTCTTCAGACACATTGCTCAGACACCAATCCTCCTTGAATTAAGTACTGGGGGACACGTGAGACCTCTGGTGCTGTCTCACCACGTGTCACACGCTCCAACGTGCACGTCCGTACACACCCCTGCACGGACACTTGCTGCAACAACTGTATTCTCAGCCACAGACAAAAACATACTAATTAATGTTTGTTAAAATTAATATTTTTGCCAGTCAGAATTAGTCACACTTGAAGCATCCTGAGCTTCCAGTAGGCTGTCTTAATTAAAGTTTTATCTGCCACTTAATGGAAGAATTATTACCAATTTTGATCACTCTGTTTTTCTTTCAGATAACAGCAGTGCTGTATCAGGCTTTGCGTCCCTGTATACAAAGCAAAATTTCTTTCAGATTTCAAAGGCGGGCTGATTTATTTTGCAATATTCTACTGCATCCTGGGGTGTCTTGGATCCAATGCTCTCGCCCCACATAGTGCAGAAACCACGCAAACAGGTGTTCCCACAAAAGGAAAGGACGCTCTCCGTGACAGATATTTTTATGGAAAGCAATACCATTTGCACAGCTTTGTTTTCAATTGCTTCAGACAATTCCAACAGCAAAAAGCCATCAAAGTACTGCTTCTAGTGACAACTGAAGGTTCTTTCTTTTTTTTAATCAAATAATAATTCAGTAACACTGATTTCCCTAATGTACAGTCTATTGCCCTTATACAAGTCTGGAATAATAGCACCGTCATGAATGGAATTCAATCTGGAGTCATTCAGGAGCAGCTGAGATCCAAATTCCCCAATCAGTAACATTCTGTTCCAGATTGCAAAACTTCTTGTTAGAACACAAACACTCTTTTTACAAGGAGAGTTTAAATGAGTTGTTAGTGACGTCTTCACAGAGAGAGATGGAGAATTTATTTGTACTTCACAAAGAACCTCTTCCTCTCTTTAAAAGCACCAGTTGTTTTAATTTAAACTATTATTAAAAGTTTCTTGCCCTCAGTCCGGTGTTGGATGTACAACTGTACAGCATCTCTTTATCAGTGTAGGAATTCAATGGCATAAAGGCCATGCACTGGAGTGAGACAGATCCTCGTATTGCTCCCCCCACATTGCTAGAATTAATCCAGATTTACATGCCACTCATCCGTAAGGGATGGTTAGTGCCTAATTCTTTCCTCATAACCATGGAGTCGATCCCAACTGCAGGGAAGACAGGATGCTCTACATATTTTAATTTAAAAGAATGGATTGGTAAACCAAAATTCTCCCTTTTTCAATCACAGATTCAGATCTGGATCAAGTGACAATATGTCCTAGAAACTGCAGCGTCACCAGCACAGTGGCCTAAGTCAGGAATGCTTTGGTGGCACTTCTAAGCATGTCTTTTTCTCTTAAAAAAAAAAAAATAGCAGCCAATCTTCCTCTTGTGCCAGACTGACGTCAGGAAACACAGAAATCTACAGAATTCTCTTTAAAGTATTTTGGCCACATGCAGCGGAGCTTAAATAGGATCAGCTCTTTCCTGACAGGTCACAGTATGCTGACTAAGTTTAGTTACACTTTATGATTTCAAAGGCCTCTCCCCAAAAGATACTCCCCTCTCTCCTCTGTTGTTTTTTTAACAGCGCAATGATCAAAGTGCTTTTCAAAATGCTATTCATTACTACTTTGAGCTAAAAAATGAAACCTAAAGTGATTCCAAGCGGCATTTCATTTTAATTTAAGTGATGCATAAATTTTGCACGACTGCTCAGCTTCCTCCATTCAACCACTATAGATAATAAAGAGTTATTTAAAATATGTGGGATATGTGAATCGTTTTATTAGTGTGAAATGACACCATGTACAAGCCAAAAGCTGAAGACACGCCCAAGAACTTTAAGCCAGCACAAGGGTGCTGGGTACCATGAAGAATTAAGGCAACAAGATACGAGTGAAACAAAGTCATCGCCTTTGATTTAATTGCTATCATTTTATTCGAGCTTTGAGTTGTATGGAACAAAGTTCAAAAAACTGGAGAGATTTATTATGGCAACTGAAAGGGAGAAAGAGGAATATTTCTACCACTTGCACTGAGTATCTGAAGCAAGTAACATGAAATGCAGCCGTGTGCAGGACTTCAGCAGAAATGAAAAGCACTTTAGTCTCCACAGCAAGTTTATATTTTTATGGTGTTATCTAAAATACCCACTCCATGCAAACTCCATACTTACCTTGGGAGGAAAAGCCAAGCTCTTTCTGCCAGGATTTAAGCACACTGTTCCTGGGAAGTGTATGTTTTCCATGCTCAGGCTGCCAGACATCCTGCACCAGCACTCATTACATGGTCCAGTGAGAGTTAAGGGCAATCTACTTCCCCCAAAAAACAGACCTTTTACTCATTTCACCATTTTTTCTGAAATATAGGGCTTCTCCAGGGGACCAACTTCATCCTCTAAGTAGGTAGTATATAATGACGTAATATTCTAGGCACAGTGTCTGCAAAGGTACACCCACCCCACGTGAAAGGCCGTTACCAAAAAACATTGCCATCTCTCTGCTGTCCCTGGAAAAAAATGAAGGGGAAAAACACATTAAGTGTTAGAGCAGAGAAGGGGGAGCCACTGGCATTTGTGCTGTTGATTCTCTCCAGTTTGGGGGCTGAGAAGTTAATGCATTCAGCTCGTCTTGAACGCCAGCCTTCCCTCACGTTATTCACACAACTTAACTCTGGCTGCCTCCTCCTCATCCCTCCTGCTTCGCCTCATGCTTCTCAAAAGGCATTTCTCTGCACGGCACATCAGAAACTCAAAATCTAAGTTGCTATCTTACTTCCAAACCGAGCTGTTGTCAGCATTAAACCTACACAATGCATTACAATATAATCCATTTACAGGGTGTCTTATCATGCAAATAACTCAAGGTGCCTCACAATAAAATAAAAAGGACGAGAGGAATAAACCTCAGCCATTGGAACACACAAAAAGGAAACCTTGAAATTTACTTTTAAACACACTAATGGCTCTTTTCTCCCAGTGAGGCATGAAGAGGGACAGGGCGGAGGATTTGACCAAGGAATTCCTATTAGCATTTGATGGGACTTAAATGTGCAAATCCACCCCAAGATTACTGGGAGACCAGACTCCTTGAAAGGAGAAACTCCCTTCATACCTTGAAGAGAGAAGATTCATAAAGGCCCAAACGTTAGAGGAAACGTTAGTCACCAAAAGATCATCTCGTTGGCCTAGATCTACCGAAGAGTAAGGCCTGAATTATCTGATCCAGGGCACAAACCATGGAAGTTCCTTATAACAGAGAAGCAGAAATAGCGTTTAAAAGTGAATGTTCAGCTTTGGGGCATTCAGGAAGGGAGTAAGGAGGACTGGAGCACCTTGACCATTAGGAGAGAATGGAAGGCATAGAATTCAGTGTAGGATGGAAAGCCTGTGGATGTCCTGGCAGGAGTTGAACAATTCTTTCTGCTCCCAAAAAAAAAAAATCCTCCACAACCCTAACTTATCCAAAGTTTGCTATATTTTTTTAATTAGTGGGCATTAACACAGCACCAGAACCATAGTTCAGCTAGCATCCATCTATCACACTCTAATTTTACTGAGGAATGTATAACCTATTTCCAAATCTATACTAGCAGCCATTATAGAATATTTTTATTATGCACCAATATTTGTTCTTCTACTGGAGCTCGTTGCAGCCATCCTTGCCTACAAGCTGGGTTAAATTGACAGACAAATTAATAGAAATTTAAATTGCAATTTAACATTTTTAACACCACTCCCTTTCTTTCAAGGTCAAAATAGCCATGCTTTCTGTGTTGCAGAACATTGGCTCTGCTCAGATTTGAGTGATCTTTTTCTTCAGGATTTCCATTTCCACATTCATTCCCACAGATTTAAATCCAGAGTAATACTTAAATAGTGAGTGATTTTCCACATCTCTAAATGCTATCAGATATTTTCCTATGGCCCAGCCTAAGCAGTAATGAACTCCTAAAGTTACTTTAAGAAATAAAAGGCTAAAGTAAAAATGCAATTTAAATTGGAAAGCACTGTGTTGTTTGACTTCTCTTGCTTCAAAGTAAAAAGGCCAATTTATTTGCCATTTGAAGAGGATGAAAGCCTTTCTAAGACACTGTTTCCCCTTCATCTATCATATATTGCTGGACATGTATGGCACCCATGGTTTGTGAGAGCCCTTCCTGGGGGATCACAGCTAATTTCAGAAGAGACAGAGGGATATGTATCATCTGCCTTTCCAAGATCAGAATCAGGTCTGCCTTGGTAAGCTAAGCTTTAGCTTGGAGAGAGTTTTTATGGCTGAGTTATAAAAACCCTGGAAACAGGGGAGTTTATGACAGAACCACTGACAGACCCTTAACTATGGCAGTATTCATGGTTACCACTACAAGACAGGCATTATGTTGGAGGGCAGTAAAGTTAAACCTGCCCATAGGGCATTCCCAAATGTTAACTGCTGGTGCATATAGTAAAATTTTTAGCACAGGTGCACTCTCCAAATAAACTTGACTTCCAGAAACCCCCTTTAAAAAAAAAAAATTGAAAGAAAAAAAAAAAAGGTTTTCATCTGTGCCACTGGAAACATTTCTATAGTTGTGAACAACTACATTTGATTAAAATCTGTCAGATTTATCTTCTTAGCAGGAGGGAAGAAATATGTGTTTTCCTCTGAAAGGAAATCAATGTGTCTTTATGACAGATGCAGAGTGAAAACAGGGATGGTGTCACTTTAAAAGGGGAGGGAGGAAGGACGGGTGACTCACTGGATGTGGCCATTAGCTGCTGGCATAAACATGGTGAGGGAATGCCCAGCTCAGATCCTATATTCTGCATTTATAGGACTGGTTTATAGTCACTGACCCAACAGTTATTACTCAGACTCTTAAGGCACAACGTCTTCAGTGCAGAGGCACTGTGATTTTTTTGTCCTCTTCCTGTTTCTTAATTAACACACCTTAATGAAATCCCATGAAAAAGGCCCTTGGCTTTTCCTTCACTGATATTATTACTGCTAGAGACTAACCAGTTTCTTTAAAACAGCAGAATAAAAGCGAATTAATTTTACTTGAAATAACACGGAATTTTGCATTTTGGCATGCTGGTTGATTTAGTGACGAAAACAAATATTCTCATTGAGACAATGTATTACTGAATTTTTTTAAAAAAATGTTAACTGAAAGAGCGAAATGGAGCTTGATTAAAACCACTGACTTAATGCCCTTATCAGACTATTTGACCTTAACAAATGCACTATCAGCTTGGATCATGACATCATCCAGAGTAACCAAACAAAATGGTTTAAAGAAAAATCTAGATATAGATACGCTGCCTCTGTGCTGGAAAGCTTAGAAGCTAAAGAGAGGACATGGAAGAAATAAGTAATGATTGCACCTCTGAGCAACTGCACTGCAGGAAGATGAAACAACTTGCTCAGTGAGACAGATTTTTGGCAGAGGAGGAGTACAACCTGTATATCCCAAATGCCAGATCACAGTCTAAGTAGAAAAACACATTCTCCTTTTGAAATTATTTCAAATTTAACCAAGCAAAACCACCACGGCTTTTAATGCCAAGTGATATTCAGAGCCATTCCTTGCCCTGCACCAAGTCCTTTTAACGAGGTTCTGCCAAAGGAATCGGTAACTTCACGTGCATCTCCAGCAAGGGCACACAGATTTTTAGAAAGGCTTTGAGAAGGTTTCAGTGCTTTAAACTGAGCTGACGTAAGATGTGATGGTTACAAGAATAAATATTCAGTTTTCAGAGTGGGGGAAGTTACTGAGCAGGGGCCCCCCAGGAGTCTGCCACCAGCCATGCTGATCGAATATGGATAAATGATAGAGAATTATCCAACACTATCCAAGATAAAATATCTCACCATACTAAGTGCCAGGGTACCAGAAAAACTGGAGAAATTCAGTGTCACTGGGTGGAGAATAATAAAAGTGTGATGCAGACACACACAGAGGCTGTAGATGCACCTGTGCCAGAAAGATCTCAGTGATTGTGCATAATTCACTGTAAAGCATCAATTCAGTGCCCCACAAAAGGGAAAATAAGATACAAGAATATGAGTAGAGAATGAAAATGCGGAAAATATCCTCATGCCACACATAAATCCACAGTAGTTCTGGTCACTCCGGCTCAAAATAGATGCAGAAAATTATAACACCTTCCTGCTTCTTTGAAGTAAAGAATATCTGAAAAAGAAAAAGAGAACACAATATCTGACCTATAAAATCTGGAATAGAGAAGGTAAGTAGGGAATGATTATTCACTCTTTTTCATAATACAATATAGGGCACCTGTGACAAGAAAGTATTTTTCTCCTCAGCATGAATTCAATGATGGAACTCATTTTCAAAGATGTTGGAGAGAACAAAAGTATATATGGATTTTAAAAACCATGAAACCTCACTGAGTAATATTAAACATCAGCTTTGGATGTCATTTGACTTCTGGTTTTGAAATCAGGAAGGTACAGAGTTGTCCTTCCAATAATCATTCCCTAATCTGTCGCAGACTGTGGCTGGGTCAGGTTTTACTTTGGTTTGACACAACTTGCAGTTTATAGTATCATGAAGTTTATTATGAAATTTTCACATAGTACATAAAGTTATGCTAATAAAATCTGTAGATGACAGGAAGAATTATTATTTCAGCAAGCAGTGGGAGAGGATGAGGTTCTGGTTCAGGGAGGTCTGTTATGCTGTATTTACTGCAATGTAGCTAAACAGAGCAAAAATCAGGGAACAAGGATACTTTTATAGAGTGGGAAACTGTCTCAAAGCATCTGAACCTGAAGTATTTATTCTCCACCTCTATTCTGCATAACGAGGCCAAAACTGTCAGGAGTCCAGAGCTAGAATAAAAAAAAATTTTTTTTTTAAAAAAAGGAGAGAGATTCAAGTAGAAACAAGGAAATTATCTGCTCTGAAAAATAATGGTAATTCAAATCATTTGACAGCTGGATCTGACTTTACTTTCAAAAGGGAGACATACCAAAGTAAGACCATAGGAGAATAAAATAATCTAGGTACTAGAAAGAAGCACTGCTGTGCAACATGCAAACTCAAATTCTTCAGTTGAGCAAAAGAGGAGGAAGAGGACTTGATTTCTCAGCCGTGGGACTGGTGTGCAGGGAGAATATTGGATAACATGGGGCATTTGACCTTGCTGCCAACAATATGACAAGGTGCAAAAATGGAAACAGGGATTACAGAAACTCAGCTTTGAAGTAAGATGCAGTTTCCTGGCGCTGCAAACTGCTAAACTTTGAGACCATTGGGCTTGGACAGCACAGAATTTATCTTCTTCATTGTCTGACTTGGAACACCCAGCCATTTACACACCCTCCTGTTTGAGAGGATTTGGGGGAAGGAGGAGGATCCTTATGCAAGTGAGAGAAATGCAAATGCTCAACATCCACAAAGCAGAGGCTTTCTCTTACCACTCTGTGAATCTGGAGCTTTGCCTTGTCCCCTTTCATTAACCTTGTGGTCCAACATTAGAAAAATATTTATGCTTCAGAGTCCCAAGGAGTAGACAGTTACTTGCAATGTCAAGAATAATTCTCACACCTTGGTGTGTAACTCAGCTTCTGGCCTTGCTTTATTGCAGTATTTTTTCCCTTGGCTACATCCAAGATTTTACAATGCTAGATGTGAAATGCTGAAGAGGTGATCAAAGTCTGGGGGGGCAATGAAGAGGTCTCACAAGTGGTAGCTGGTGTCTGTTCTTGTCATGTTCAGGACTGCACTGATCACCAGTTTCAGATCTGAGAAGGAAATTAGCCCAGATCAGATTATCAGGGACAGTGAGGAGATCCTTACTGTGCTGGAACACCCAGATATATTTCAGCCAGTTTCTCTGGACTTTAGTATTACCTTGCTATGACCCATTCTTTGACTACACTTATTATTTGAAGAACAAGAAAGGGCAGAGCAGAGGGGGAAAAAAATGTACAGAGTTTTAAATAGGTTGCAATCTCTGGTCTTATCATAGGTAATTTGTAGTATTTAATAGCCCTGATATACAGGAGGTCACATGAAATCATTTAGAAGTCCTGTCTGGATTCAATTTCTAAGAATGTATTAATCTCTGCCTGGCACAGGAAAGATAATGGCATTTCCTTCAGTAGAGCCTCGGTCGGTGCCAAGAGCAGGAGCCTGACTGTCATCGGATCAGCCAGTGAAAACAAGAGGGGTATTTGGTTGTTTATTTATTGAGTCATTCCAGCTTGATATTGGCTTTATGCCAATGCATATAAGTTCAGAGATAAAGAGTTATTCCTAACGATAGCAGGACAATCCATTTCTCCCCACCTCAGCACAGAAATCCAGTGCTAAACTAAATCCAACCCCAGATATGCAGGTAACCTGAATCTCGACTTTCACAAGGGAGAAAAGGTGCAGGAGACAAGTTGGGACAAATCCAGAGAAGGGTCATAAAGGCGCAACGAGCCAGATCCCTGCATAAACCTTTCGCTGTCTTTCAACAGCCCGGTGCAGATCTGAACTTGGAAAGGTCCAAAGGAAACTATTTAAACCCAGGTCCCAGAATGCAAAGTGAGCTAGTGGGATTGCTCAGGAGCCTGAAGTGGCATTTTTTTATAGAGCAAACAATATAAAGTAAATAAAGGAGAGTGACAACCCTCTGTGTGCTCTAAAAGAAAACTAAAAGCCCCACTGGTGCGCGCTGCTTGTCAGAGAATACAGGAGCAAAATGCAAGCGTGTTAAAAGGCTCTAGCCTGGAAAAACCTTTTTTTTTCCTCCTTCTTTAAAGTAATGAAATGGTTCAACAACCTTCTGAGAAGGTGAAAAATCTTGCCTGTTTACATTTGTAAGAGAAGCCTGAATTACCTGCCTTTCCCTTTAAGCATTTTCAGATACAAATCAAACACAGATGGCCCATTATGTTTATGACCTCACTGTCAATTGCTCTAGATAGTGCATGCATTAATTATTGAAATATTTTCATAGTATACAACTTTTTAGTGTTCACATTGTCACAGATAATTTCAACTTTCTGATTAGGAGATATAAACAGTGTTATTTACGAGAATTAATCTCTCGAATGCCATAAAAGTCACAAATATACTGGGGGGAAGGGAGGTTTTTTATATAATATATATATTTCTATTTTTTATATACATATATATAAAAAATGAATCCAGCCAAAAAAAATTTCAAAAAATAAAACAAAAAAAAAATTGGCCTCAGTTCTGAAAGTCAACGTTATGTTAACATTCCCTGCGATACATAAACGATGCCAGAACCTATTACAATTGCAGTAAATTTTGATTACCGGAGTTGTTTGTTATTTATGTCCAGAAGATAAAGATAATATTGGGAATAGCCCTCTTCTTTTCCGCTTATAAATTACATCCATAAAATACTGTGGTTTTTAAACGGTAAAAAACTTGATTGAGGTTTTCAAATTGGGTCTACTCTGCTTCAAGAAAACCACCTTTGGCGAGTGAGCAGGTAGTAGCATTTATTTTAATTCTCGTTTACTTTCATTACTAAAAATTGAGCAGCTCTAGACCAAGTCCAGAGAATTCTACAGGGTAACAAACAGCTCCTAGGGGTGGCAAAGTGATCATTTTCAGAGTAAGGTCATTAAAAATACCAGTTTCACCAGAAACAGCCCATTGACACACGCTTGTTAATCTCCATATCCCTTTAAAAAAATAAAAGTAAATAATTAACCTTGAATTCCAATACTATTTTTCCCTCTCAAAAAACTGCATTCATACTGTGATAAACTTTTCTAGGTAGCGTCTGGCTTCCTCCAGCAGAAAAGCATGGAATTTTTTATCCTAGTTGCTATTTAAAAGGAAAGAAGATCACCTGGTGATTAAGGTTGCAAAAGTAAATCTACACCGAAAAAACTTTTCCGTTTCTTTTACTTATACTTCTCTTGCCTTAGTATTTCTGCAAGGCAAAACTGGAGGGGAAACCCAATTTCAGGGGGTGAAGAATTCAAAGGGTTAATCCCCCCCCAGAATGTTCCAGATGAGCAAACAGAAAACATGCCTTTTTAATATTTCTATTTTCAGCAAACCCCTCCAATCAGCTGATGGCATCCAAAAGAGCAAAGGTAGAATGAGAAGGGGGGAAGGAAGAGAAAGAAACATCTCATGGAAGTAGCCCAGGGGAGAAATAAGTTCATGACTAGCACATTTACACCTTTCTTGATTTATTTAAGGTACAAGAATAGTGTAATATGACCTGTTTGCTTCCCTAACAAGCATTTCTATTTGCAGCAGATCAAGTCCAGACCCACTTCTCGTGGCACAGGCACCTCTCACAGCCCTTCAGGAGACCACGAGCACAGACCTGAGCCCTCTGCAGCATGCCACAAGCATGGGGGGTGAAAAGCAGCTGAAGTAGAAGGAAAAACCCTGCACCACTCCTTTTTAACCAAACTTTGTGGTGAAGCAGCATTGTCTCTTTTAACCATGACCCCCAACTTCACACAGTCTCCACCTCTAGTTTTTCCAGCTAAGGGGTTTTTGGGTTCTCGCAGACCCCAGATTTGTTTCCGCACCCCAAGGAAGAGCCACACCTGACAGCAGAGCGTTTTCTCCCTACTTCCCTGAAACCCTCCTAAACAAATATTCCCCCTCCCCTCATGTCACTCTCCTCCGAGCTGTCTGTTGTAGATTCTCTGATAGTCAAAATAACAGAAAAAGAGAAAGAGGTGGCAAATAAAAGCCTACATTTCCCAAGACACCCCTTGTCTCCTGATGGAGATTTCTAAGTCCCGCAAGGTCCCAGAATTCCTTTGGTCCAATCTACATCCAGGCCCCAACTCTCTATAAATTTCCTTAATACAACTTCTTCCCTTGGGGGGTTCTGTGCATCGTTAGAAGGGAATTGGGAAAGAAAGAAGAGGTTTGCTTCTGGGTAGAAGTTTTTCTGACCTTGAAGGAAGGAAAGATGTAGGTTTTCCATGCTCCTCTTTCTATGCAAAGTTGCTCTTAATCCATCCTGCTGATTTTATTGATTCTGAAATTGTTAGGACTAGGTTGTGCTAGAGCTGAGAAACATGAGAAGAATTAGATTTCTTGATTCATTGAGGGTCTTTTTTTTATTCTGTAGAGGATTGTTATGGTTTTTCTACACCTTGCAGAGCTGAACCTCACACTTGTGATCCTTTCAAATGGGTGATCCCTATCAACCCTTCCAGGACTAGTGCTTATGACAGATAGTAAATATTAACTCTTTTTTCTTTCCTTTTTTTGCTTCTAAACAGAAAGCAGAGGCCAGGTGAAGCTTCTGTCCTGGTAGATAACTAGGAAGTTTATTGTTTAACTATCGTTTAACAGCAGCAAACCTTTCCTGCTTTTTTTTCCCTTATATACTGTGAGAAAAAGTGGACGTTCGGGAAAGGACAGACCCTACTGGAACATGTTTGGGGCCGATGGAGGCGGGCTGGCTGTGCAAACAGATCTTTGGGGATTTATGATGATCAGTTTTTCAAGCATTAGGAAAGCCTGAGAGCACATTATTTTTAAATGAGTTATATATTTAGCACTATGCCCACCATTCTTTCAGTTCTAATTTTAGAGGGCAGGGGACAACTCTGGCACTATTGTAGCCTTGTCTAAATTTAATATAGTTGAGCAGCTGATGATTATCAGAGAGATTGGCTTTTTGCTCCTTCAGGAATTTTTCACTCAGGAAAAAAAATCACCGCGTAGTATTCTGCTTGGGGTATTGTACAAGTTGTTGTAGTACATGAGAAGAAAGTGTGCTGTGAAATAGTCTTTTAAGCCTTATCTCTTACTCCAGGTGGGGATTTTAGATATAGGAGAAGGGGATGAGGTTGGCTTGGTCAAGGTTTTCCTTTCCCTTCTGCAGAAAGAGCAGCAGCGCCTTGTGCTGTCATGTACCATCAGACCAGATCTTTCCCACCTCCTTGTGAGTACAGATGCAACTGGATGCAGAACAGAGCTCAGGAACTTCCAGTTCACCCCTTTGTCCTGTGGAAGGGGCGAAGAGTGTTCCCAACTTCTTGTCCACCGCCAAAAGTCAGGTGGTCCATCCAGAGCCATGGGTTGTAGACCAGAAGAAGAACTTTTGTAATCCTTCAGCTCAGTCTCCCATAAATCCCCCAGTCCCAGTCAAGTGTGACTTCTAAGTGGGCTGCAAGACAGGCCAGGCCTCGTGTTGTCTTTCTTGCTATGACCTTAGTGAGCAGCGTCATCCCAAGCAGTGTCTCTGAATTTGACAAACGTTATGCCAGTCATAGTTTATGGAAACAGGGGCACGATGCAGGGAGGGTGTTTAAGTGTTTGTAAGTGATAAAAGGCAACATTCACAAACACTTTGGTATTAGAGGCAAGCTCAATCTGCATAACTCTACACAGTGTCAAAGACTCATTCGAGACAAAGGATGTTTAAGGAAAATCTCTCTAAAAAGAGGCCTTGCAACTTCCTATAAATATTAGGCTTTCTGCCTTCCTTCTGAAATATATTAGCAGCCTCAAGAGGGATTATTGATGCTGGCAAGTTTAAACAGCCCTCAGAAGTCCCTGACACTGTGTACAGCATTAGATTTTTGCATATGGTTCCCCCCGCACGCACTGAAGTGTTTTGAGGTTGGGGTGACTGCAGGTCTCTGAGAAAGCAAGATTGATAAAGCAAAGCAATCGGAGTTATTTCCTATGCATGAAATTGATTAAATGCTTCACTAAATGGCTTATAAATTTGGCTCTCATATTTCTGTCACCCACTGCAAAGATTACAGAAACTCCGTCTATAACCATGTTGTATACAATACCAAATTACAAAAGGTTGTAAAAACTAATGTTTTGTTTAAAGTTTTGAGCAGGACCATATGCCTTCGGTGACCTTGAGTAAGCTATTTTAATTCAAAACATTTTAAAGAGTAGAAGAGAAGGAAAAAAATCCATCTGCATAACAAAACTGAACTAACAGAATTTAATACTTCGGATGCTGCATATCATTTTTTACTTCTTGCCAGAAAAAATGTTGAGTCCCCTTCTACCAGAGTATTCTAATTTTATAGCTACTAAATGTACATGGCATGAAACCTAGAAGCTCAGGTTTCCCCAGATGGAATTTGCTTTTCTTATTTTATGAACTCTGTTATCAAATCTACCTGGGAACTTACATGGTCCCCTCTACTCATGTGCTTCAGGCACTGGTGTTTTCCTGACCTCATCAAACCCTTTAAGGTGAAGCTTTATTGATTTTTGCCTTAGCATAGAGTTTCATTACCTCCCAAAACTGGGTGAAAAACGGAGCCACAGGGACACCGAGGATGTCTAGATGCCAGAACGAGTGTAGTTTGCACCCAGATCTGCTTGTTTCCCTTTCACGTGAGGCAGCCGTAGGACTTCCGAGAGTTTGGGCACTGGTACAGCTCTGTGAGCACTGTCAGCTGCTGAGACCTACTGGTACAACGTTAATGTCCATTAATGTGCTCAGCCATGTGCAGTGTTCTGCACACATTTGACAACAGCTGCTGCTCACACCCAGTCGTGCTTTCGGTCCAGAATAAACTTTGGGGCATCCGAGTCTTCTGTTATTTTATAATTTTGTGTTGGCTTACGCCTTGGCTGTCCTTGTGTAAGCACCTGGCCTGGAAAGCTAAGCTCTCCCAAAGTGCCTAATTGTGGATGTGCCCAACGTCAGATTAGACAAAGCTTGGAGCAACCTGGTCTACTGGAAAGTTCCCTGCCCGTAGCAGGGGATTTGGAACAAGATGATCCTGAAGGTTCCAACCCAAATCATTCAGTGATTCTACGACTGTAGGAAAGGACATTACTTAGAAAGTTACAGCTATGTAGTTATCCACACTAAAATAGGTAGATTGCTTTATAAATCAAATAAACACTGAACTTCTGACAGTCGCAAATAAAATTTTACAGGATCCTTTTTACATGGAGCTCTATTTTACAGATGAGAAAAGTAAAGTTCAGCAGGCACATTGCCTTTGCCCAGTTTCACAGTGCAAGTCCTTTGGCAAAACTTGAGGCTGAGTTCTGGCTCTTCTGCTCCTCAGTGCTCCAAGAACTCAACCATTCTCTCCTCAACTATACAAATAAAGACCTTAAGTGATTAAATGTAAGTACTGAAGTGAAGCTCACAGCAAGCAAGGGTGAATTGGCATGAAATGCAAACATAAGCATGAGAAAACAATCCACGTTTTAACCATAAATGCCTGTTTTCTACAGGAAAAGCTAAGTTCTCCCGTAACATTTACAAGCCATCTTGTCCCCAGCAAGGATTAACATTTGGCATCGAAGTACTGATCTGGCAAGGGGCTGCCAGTAACGTAATCTTTTTTACAACCAACAACATGCTTAAAGACTTGACAGACTTGACCTCTGCCCGTTGCTAATCCCTAACTTTCTTGCCCATTCAGATGTACATCTTTAAAGAGATGGCACCGAATGTATAGCAAACAGCTAAACTTTAAGTGATGGTGAAACAAGAGCTGCCCAGGGAAAATCATCGGGCGGAGGGAAAGCCAACTGTGGCTTACCCAGCCTGGCTGGGAGTTTGACCCCATGGTGGGTAGAGGTGCTTGCTCAGTTACACATTTGTGGAGCCTTTGTTGCTGCCCAGATGGGAGAACACACCTTTTGGCAAGGGAGGATGCAATGTATTTGCTTGGATTACTGGAGAGCCCAAACTGTAATCAGACTCCTTGTGCTCAGACAGTCTGAACAGTCCTCGATCCCAAAGGATAAAACTAAACAAAGTAGATGAAACTCACACATGGAAAAATGAGATATAAAGAGTCCTTACATTTTACTGAACCAGTTTCTCACCTCCCAGTTCAGGCGTCTGGTTGAAAAACCAGAGTGGTAGATTTACATTATATTCACAGAAAATAACAGTCACTCCAAAAAGATTCCAGCTGTCTTTTCTTTCATTTGTGTGACAACCAGTCCTGGGACACATGCCAGCTCCTCAGATATTGCTGCTCCACAGTCTGGTTATTTTAACTTCTGGCAACTGGTTATTTGACCTCTTGGTGGCTTGTCATTTTAGTATCACTTTCTCTATGTGGATAATCTAGTGGGAATCCCTCCTTTATAAGGCAACAGTCTGTACGTGGTAATTGGCCAGAACACTGAAGTATTGTGCTGTTAAGTCCAGTCTTGAGCTGCAGCTGAGGAGCCGTGGCTGGGAAGCCCAAAAAGTATGTTCCAGTGTCTTGTTCATGAATTAGTGGTCGTCAGACACTGGGAGAAAACTGATTTTTTCTATGCCATGTGTTATATATCAGCTTTGGACCACTCCATAAAGCCACGTGATGGCAACCTCCTTCTCCTGGATGAGCACAGCCCGGGCTCCAAAGGACACACAAGGAGGAGATTTGAGCAGCATCGCCCTCAGCTTTCACTGGCTTGAGAATGCTGAGTTAGATCACTTTGGCGTGAGAAACCAGCCAGGTGTAAGAACTGATCTATCTCAGAAAAGCCTTATGTCTATAGACAGTCTCATCTTCTGATGCTGTACTCGGTGGAAAAGCATGCAAACAAAAGAAGCAGCCATATATCTTTAATTTGAGGCGATATTCCTTTGTCCACCTTGAGCAGCCAAAGCACAGCCATAGATTTTTCCAGTAGTCTGGGAATGGGATCTCAGAAAATGGTGTACTCAGTCTGACATGGACTTAAATAGGTTTCAGAATAATCCATTATGCATCAAGTGTTTAATTGACATAATTAATATTTTTAAGGGGAGCCATTTACATTGTAAGTTCTATACACATTATTTACAATTTCAACAGTAACAGTTAATGCTCTGTGACAAACTATATTGTTTCCAGCTTGTTATCCATTCATAACAAGGTCAATCTATTACCATTATTTTTGTGAATGTAGCTGTTACCTTGAGGCAAAAAGTTAATTGTAAATTACAGAGGAGGGATTATTGAGTTGTTTTTTTTTAACTGTATTCACTGCAATGTATGGTAATGGTGCTATTTTATGAAACATTTACATTTAAAAGCATTTTCTTATTCATATCACACATGCTGGACAAATTCACTTTTAAACTTTTCAAAAACTTACTCAATGGGAAGGGAAGAGCCCTTTGGAAGGATCCAGCTGAACACTTCATAACCGCTGCAGTTAAAACCAGATGCAGTCTCATCTATTTTTCCCCTTTGTCTGAGGCTGGTCCCTCTGCCATCACCATTCAACACAACTCTGAGAAGTGCTTAGTGCTCTGAGGAGCAGGAGCAGATTTGATTGTAATTTAGAGTAACATCACAAAAGTGATTTGTAAGAAATGTATCTTCAGATTTTATTCAGCCTCTGACACACAGCAAGTACACAGGCCACTCTGATGTCTGAACTCTTCTCCTCTCTACTTCTGCACAATTTCCACTGCATAGGTTGATGCCCTGGCAGATAGAGTTAAATTTTATATTTACACTCTGCCTTGTGTGCTCCCACCTGAGCAAAAGTCAAAGGGTCCGCGGCATTGCTGCTTCCCAAATGGCAGTAAAATTGTCATTCAGAGACTACACAGAAAAGGATGGAGAACCATCATAAAACCTGTCTTCCCCACATCATTTTAACAATGCATCTCAGGGCAAAACCCATGAGCTTTCCATTAGATCATGGACTTGTCCATCTTAATGGAGAGCTGACACCATTTAACTCCAATCTAGGTCTGCTTGCAACGTTGATCTCCACTTTAGTTTTCTTCTATATTGTACTTGGAATTAGGTGACTTTTATAATCCCATTCTATTCTGGCTTCAATTAAAATACTGTCATTTTATCTTCACAATCACTTCCAGAATAAGAGAAGACAAACTCATAAACACTGAATATTTTGAGCACACTAAAGAATGTAAGAGACTGATCAGATGCAGAAACGCATTTCCAGTCACACAGAAATAAAAAAAGCATGTTAGAGTTTTATCTTCCTTTCTCTACTGAAGAATAGGCAGGTGAGAGTTGTTGGGATATTCCCTTAACCAACCCATAAGAGATATGCTCTAAATTCTCAGTGGTGAAATTTGCGTAGTGAGCTGGGGGTGTTTGGGTGAGACTTTATAGAGAACAATTTAAGCCTGTTAGAATCCATTGCTCCAACACTCAGTTGCTCACTTGAAAAAAATCTATTCCTTTCTTCCTCAAGCCCTAATGACAAATAAATTTGTTAGGCTTGTGTCTTATATTTAAAACGTTTAATGTGCTATATCAGACCAGGGGTTTTTTCTGCCTCATGCTCTCAGAAACTTCGAGGCGTCATCAGGTATTAGCATATCAAGCTTGGAATGGGTTAATTAACATTATTTCTGTGGTCTCCTTTGCTGGTAGCATGTTCAAAGTGCACAAAGCTCAGAACATGTGCATTCTTCGTCCAATAACTTGTCCAGTAATTGGTATATTGATTGCTAATGTCATCATGTTTTAGTATATATAAACCCTCTCACTCTATCACACAGCCGCCAACAATCCAAGAAGTCATTGTTTATTCATTGTAACTCCCAAACTGGCCGTGTCAGATTCTGCTTCAGGCCTTGCTGATAAAAATCAGCAGATGATTGGGCACACACATTCTTGACATGGCTGACCCATGACATCTTAGGGCCAGCAGGGAGCCTGTCATTATGTGTACAATACTCTTCTTTCTTCCCCCTTATCTATTCCCAGATGACTTTGAGATTTTTATTAACTCATTAATGACTGAAGATGTCATTAAAGAAAGTGGGGAGGAGGGGGGGAGAAGGACGTTTAGTTTGTTTGTTTAAAAGTGGGGAGCAGCAAGCCATTGGCTCCACTTGGAGAAAGATGAGGAGCCTTAAAGACAAAGCTGAAGTATATCCAGAGGAAAAGATCATTAGTTCATTAGGATGACTAAAGCCAAGCTTTGAAGAGAGAAAATAATATTAGGTCATATTTGAAACAGAACTAAAGAGGGAGGGATTAATTTCTCCACAAAAATAGCAAAAAAAGGCTGGTCAGGTTTATTTAGCACCATCAGGAGCCCTTACAAGCACATAAGGATATGTCCCTGGCACCGCCTGGCTGTTCAAACACTTCAGTATTCACTCAGAAGGAGTTTTGTGTTCGGGGTGGGCATTTTATGATGTCTTTAGAAGTGTGTCAGTTTACACAGAGAAATAGCGTCTGGTTTTATGAGGTTTTTTTAAATTTTCTTGTATATATGTCCATTGAAAGGACATTGGAAATCATTAAATACTAATCACACCTGAAGTTTTTTTCAGGTACTTTTTTTGTATCCTAAGTTTGTGAATTCTGTCTGTAAATGTAGAAAACTACTGCATATATAATTTTGCATATTCTTACTATACAGTCAGAGTTTTACTACATTCAAATATATATATTTAAAGCAGAATTCTCATGTGAGTCTGTTGACAGCCTATTTCTGATCCTACAGCAATCAGTCACAAAAATTACCCTAAATTCAGGATAAGCAGCTAGTCCCACCTTGTAGATTTTTCTTCCACTTGAAAATATTGCTTGTATTTCTTAATCTCTCTATGAAACCATCTCAAATCTGATATTTTTATTGGAAGCCGGATTCATCTGACAATGAAAGTCACCTTTCTCCTCCTGAAATTTGTGTTTCCTATCATTAGAGTCCTGGCAGCTTGGAACCAAGAAATTAATATTTTAAAGATTGCAGTTATTTTATTTTAATGGCTGCCATTTGTGGGTTGACTGAGGAATAGTGAACGTTTTCCTTTCCTGGGCAGCTGCTCTCCACGTGGCTGTTGATCTCAACCTAGAAAACTCTGATGTGCTACTGTGATTCCAGTGGTACTGGGTGCTAAAGTGACACAGAGCTCAGTGTCACGTGCATTGGCTGGCCCTTAAAATTCCTTGTTTCCACGTCTATCTGCTCTATGAGGTGAGTGGAAGAAAGATGAGCCTGTTTCCCAAAGGGACCTGCAAGTGTTGGTGTAAAATAATGGAATAAGCTCCATAGATAGGACCTGTGAGTGACTGCAACCAACTCAAACAGGAATCTGCTTAATCCATCACATAAACTACAGATAACGGCCTGGCAATCAGATGTATCAATCTGATCTCATAGACTGAGTACAGTCGGTTTTAGTACTCCTAATAGGAGCTAAATTAAAATAATTTAATTAAACCACATTGTTTGTGACAACTCTCCATTCTCTCCACTCAATAGATGATCAGATCACCTGGGTCATAGGGCAAACATTTATTCTCAGGAATAATGATAATATTTGCTGTGCCCCGAGTCCTTGTGAAGACAGTGGACATTTTCTGCAATATTAGATGTCATTTCTGGTTTGCTTCTTTAAGAGAGATTTCTATTCTTCTTTTGTCTCCTGATAATTAAGAGAACATTGTTTGTATTGTAGTGGGAGCTGGAGTTCTCCATCAAAGGTCAGGGACTTGTGCAAGATGCTGTCTGGGGCTTTAAAAAACTGCGCATACATATATTTTTATATATCTATATTCTCCAAAGGAACACAGATGGGTTTGAAAAGAAAAAAAAAATGGCAAGCATTTGCTGGCCTAATCAGCTATGCCCTGATTAATCAAGGTGTGTCATTTCCCAAATGCACCTTTCTGAGAGGAAGCTTTTCCTTTCTCCTCCCTTGCTGACATCCAGGCTCTCTTCCACAGTGTGCCGGAGTGGGAACCTGTGATGAATCTTTGGATAATGGACTGTTGCTTTGACAAACTACTCCTAGCGAAACACGTGCCTGTCTTGGCGACAATAATAGCAAAGTGCAGATTTTGTGGAAGAAATAGAGGTTTTGAGGGCTACAGCGCCAGACTTTGAGTCTATAAATTGCTGGCCTGGGATGTTAGATGCCTTTTAATATTTTCAAACATCCAGTAGAGTAATGAAAGAACTGTAGGACTACCCTGATGTAAGACCTCGGGAGAGTTGTTTTCAGAGATCATGGGAGCTCACAACTTGTTTAAGAACATGAAGTCCTATCCAAGTAATAGCTGGAAATAAGTTGCTTGATTTTTCTATCCCTAAAGACAAATTCTTGTAATAGCAAAAGTGTAAAATCCAACAAAGAGAGGCTTGATACTTTCAGATACTCCAGCCACTTCATAGTGGAAAAAAAAAAAGGGCAGACTGACAGTGAAACTATTTGGGGTAAATAATGAGGACAGACTTCTCAGAAATAAACTGGCATGGATTTGGCCATGAGATGTCAGATTCATAACTTGGGAAATGAAAGCCTCTATATAGTAGAGAGCAGGCCCTAGCCCAGCAGTGGCAATTCAGCGTTCTGAGCCACAGGGATTTCTTTATAAGCAGTGGTATATTAAATGTGGGATCGGGTAGGCCAAAGGGACAGCAGTAAAACAGACAACGTGCAGTGACCAAAAATGAGCTAAAGCCAGACACTAATTACTTCACAGTAATTTTGTTTTCCTGCAGAGCTGACTAATATCGCTTGCTCCTGGAAGGTAAATGCCTTCCCTATCACTTAGGTTTTACACCTACCACATTTTTTTTCGTTTAGGTGAAACTGGGGAGAAAGCGGATTTTGTTTATTTATCCGATTTTGTACCTTTTTAAATGCGAAGGTGAGGGGTGGATTGTTACACTGTGCACATGGCTGGAGTGGGCTGAGGAAGAGCACTTTTAGACAGGCCGAGGTCAACAAAACAGATTCATCCATCACATCTGCCAGAGTGGAAAGATAGTTGTCTGGATGCTCGGTCAATCCGAGACCTTTCTGCTGAGTCAACTGACAAGATTGCAGATACTTGTGACAATAAGGACACTCATCCACTCGTAAGTGGACTGAAGACCACCAACATGTTTGGCGGTGGGTCTTCAGCTCGGGAAGCTCTAAACTCTTGAACACCAGCGTTTGCAGCCCTCCTCTCCTTATCGCCCGAGAATCATTACCAAAAACTAAGATGGAATAAGGTAAAAGAACAAAAGGAAGGGATTCTGAGGTGCTAATGGTGGAAGGTGTGCGAGTCAGTAGAAAGTACAGTAAAGAAACCCATGACAAGTCATGATAAATGGGTCGTTATAAAATTCATGTTTAGGCTGCACCAGTCTGGGGATAATGCCATTCGTCATGGCAACACTGGGGCACTAATGAGCCCTCATTGCATATTCATGGCTTTGGCGCCTCTCTCCTCTCTCTGCCTCCCTCCCACCCCGAACCAATGCCTGGTAAATATCTCCACCTCAAGCTGAAACTCGACTTAGGCTGCTTTTTTTTTTTTTTTTTTTTTTTTTTTTATTTGTTATGTTGCAGCAATTACACTGTAAAAGTGCTGCACAAGATTGATTGCTCTGATCTGTAGTTCAATTGTAAATTAGAATACACATCCCCCTGGGGACACACGGCCCCTATTTGTGATTAAGAAAAAAGCCCCATAATAGACTAATAGCTAAAGTTCTCTCTCTTTTACTTTCAGGCAATTAGCTTGATGAAATGGCCTCTTTTTGTGTACCCTGGAAGTGTAAACCGATATCATAATGAAGTATATGATGTTTATTCTATTATTTTCACCTTGCCATGTATGCAGGAATGCATAAATAATGTCTGCTTTGTCTAGTACATTTACTGATTCAGAAGTAAACTCTGTCTTAAAGGTGCAGCATGTGATCCCACAGCCTTCTGTTAAGCTGGACACTGTGACTAGTCCCTATAAAAACTCACATTCTGCCCAAAGAAGTTGGAGACCATTTTTAACCAGGTGATTAAATACTGTTTGCAAGACACTTTCATTTATGACGAACCTTAACTGGAAAATCCTCCAAATAACCTTGTGAGGAAAACAAGGTGTGTCCATTTTACAGAAAGGAAAACTGAGGGGCAGATCCTGAACGCGTTACACAAGCCCACACAGGACCTTAATAAGAGCTTAAGAAACCCTACCTCCTTGAAGGGTTTTTCAGGCAATCAGAAGCTCCCTTTCCTCTCTCTTGTAAAGTGTTATTAATGCTGTCCTGGATGGGTCATGGAGTGGCTCTGACCTTAGTCTTCCTCAAAGATGTACAACTCCGCGGTGTCACGGTTGCCTTCATCCCCACGTGACACACATGGCTAAAGCTCTTTCACCTGAATCCAAGGTGGATATGGTCGTGCCCATATTCAATGTCATGTTGGCTTTCCCAAAGCTCAATTTGAGCTGTCAGTCTGAGCACATGAGTGGTGTTGTGCAACAGTGTTATAACACGGGGATGGCGTTCGTGCAGTTGAGCTCCAGATAAATATCTGGGAAGAAAACCGCCATGTGATGATAGCTCTGGGCATATCTGCCTGGTGAGGAAAGGTGCATTAGCCTTTCACTTTGGCCCAGGAGGGCACTTTGGAAGAGAATCCTCCAAATGACCCTGCTTACCCCATCCCACCAGGCCAGGCAGCCTGGGAGCACGCGAACGGAATTCTTTTGTGTGGAATGAAAGCAGGTGATGTGGTCTGGGAGCTCCAGCAGCTAACGGGAATTCAGTCCCTGGGAGCATGACAGGGCTAGTCCGAGTAAACCTCTGCCATGCAGCGACCTGGGGTCAGGCCTCAGAGCACAGCGTAGACAGACCTTTCCTTGCCTATTTGCTGAGCGGAGCAGGGTTCCTACCCAAGGAGTTATGACAAACTTGGATAGCGTGGCAGGGAGGACATGTGAAATGGCCTGAAAATCCTGCCTGAGGAAATGCACTGCTTTATGTATAACCCCATCGGTTTGTCTGCAATAGAAATGTCTCCATTTAGTTTAAATTCTGTGTGAGAGGGGTTCTACAGGGGAATATAGCAGAGCTTGGAAACATTTTGCTAAGCACTACCAGTGCAAACCTTCAAAGGGTAACTCTGTACATGGCTACAAAACCATATTCTGTTTAAACTTGTTCATCATTGTCTTCTTGCATGACAGCCCTGGCATTTAAAATATGTTAGGGGTGACACAATACTTTCACCTGGTGCAGACATATATCACTGGAAGGATGTTCTCATAAACAAAGTGCTGCAGGCTATGATCTTATCATTCTCCTCTTCCTTCTTCTCAGCTCAGTTCAATGACAAACACGTATTTCTCTTCTTTGCTCCAGTTTCTGCTCTACAGGAGCCTGGTGTTGGAGCAACAGGTGATGTTGCAAATCAGGAATGACAAGCGTTGGTGGTGGCCTGGTTGGGGGGAAGCATCAGAGGGGGCAGAAAACAAATGACACAAATTTTATCCTGGTGCAACTTCATGGCACAGAAGTGCACTCGCGTGCGTGCCTGCACACGCGTGGGTTTTTTGAGAAAGACAAAGCAAATTAGAGCGTTCATGTGTAATTAGCTGACTATTAGTGTGGTTCAGCCAAGGCAATAGGCAGACAGTTAACTCGAAGATAGCTCGCAGATAAAAGGGCTGAGGAAGGTGTTCTGGGGAAAGCTGGAGGTAATAGTTCAGAAGATAAAATCCTGACAAATTGAGCAGGCTTCTCAGAACGTTCTTTCCCCGCGCCATTAGCACAGTGAAGCTACACAGGCCTTCCCTCTCTGCCCTACAAAGCTTAACCCTTCACAGCTCACTTCTAAATTATTTAAGAATTCTAATTTTCTGTTTAAACGCATTGGTTTGGACTAAAACTGTGAAATTTCCTGCTCGTGCTTCCTGCGCTCCTTCTCGTGTCATATGAAACAGAGATTATTACCCCTGTAGAGGCTGGAATACCTCCAGCTCTTTACCTGAGAGTGTGGGTGACCAGGTCTAGTAAAAATATTATCATTAAGCATCACACCTGGGGAGAAACCAAAAGTGTGTCCGAGTTCAAGTCTTTGCAACTTCTGTGAAAATGTGGGTGTTTTAGTAAATCTCTGTGCTAAATGAAAATGTCATTATCATTTTCTCTCATTTTATAGCTGACAGGGAAGTGCTTTTTTCTGTCCTTTGGGAGTTTTCAAGATTTCTTTTTTTTTTTCAGCTAATTCTGTGGCTAACCAATAAGCTGCTAAAAAGTGAAAAATCTAACTGAGCCATTTGCTTCAGTAGTTTCAAAATATTTCATTTTTTTACTTTCACTTATAAATTAAAAATTAAAATCAAAATATATTTCAAAGTAAATATATGTTCACTTAGAACAATATATATTGGGATACTGGCAATGATTTTGAAAAATCTTTAACATCTTTTTTTCAGCTGAGAAGCTTCATGAAAACTGCATTATTCAATGCAAACCTTTTTGCTTGTTTGGCATTTCCCAGCACAGAGTTTTCATGGAAAACCCTAGATATAATCCACTTTTATCATCAATTCAGTATATCAGGGCGCTCTTGTTTGGGATGACTTCTGGGAAAGAATAATTGAGAATTTCATGCTGAGTTGATCCAGCGCTGAAATTCTCAAATACTGCTGAAATTATCCTTACTTCTGAGTCTCCAGTCATGAAAAACTTATATTTCTCAAAGGTCATTAAGTCTATGGCCCCTTCCATTCCTCTCAAGTAGGATTGATTAAAAGTTTTTCAGTCAAAGTAAAAGTTTATCATAGGTTTTGCTCAACTCGTGCACTATTTCTTTGTCAGTGCATAAACTCTGCAGCAAGACTGTTAGAACTTTTTCCTGCAAGGAAAATGCACTCAGGATATTTCAGATGAGATGTTCTTCTTTTCTGTCGAACCAGACACAGAATTCACCAAACAGACAGGAAAAACCTTCACCACTGGCATGGGTGAAGTCAAATTCACTGAAGAACGTGCTATTTTTTGCAGGCAATAAATCACCTCTCAGCACACAGTTAGCAACTTTCGGTTCATAGTTATTCTTTAACCCCCAAAGAAAATTCCCACTGCTACTTTTAATGCTTGTTTGTCCAAGCCTTGTGTAGGCATTTGTCACGAGTGAAATTTGGAGTAAATTCTCTACAGGAGAAATGTGGAATCAAGAGAGGGCAAGATTGTGTTGGTGCTTCTGTTCATCCTGAAGGAGGGAACCTTCTGCTGTAGTTCTCAAGTGATGCTCGAGGGGAAGAACAGCACGTACAAGGAGGAGAGCCAAGACCCTGCCACTAGAGAGAAACCCTTGGGACAGTGTCAAGGTAAGGGCCCTCACCAGCCACTCAGCAAATGCTTTCTTTGTGGCTTTTGCTGCCCCACTTACCTTCTTCTCACGTCCTGTCATTTTCTTCATCCCACTTTGCACAATGACAGGAAAGCCTGAGGTTTTACACAGGTTTCTGGAGAGAGAAGCAAGCTTTCAAACAACTGCTTACCTTGCCTAAAATCAGCAGCTGGGTTACACCAGAGGCCCTGCAAGCCCCTCACCACCTCCTCTGAGGAGCAGCTGAGGGAACTTGGGGTGGTCAGCCTGGAGAAAAGGAGGCTCAGGGAGGACCTTATCACTCTCCACAACTCTCTGACAGGAGGTTGTAGCCAGGTATGGGCCAGGTATCTTCTCCCAGGTAACAAGCGACAGGACAAGAGGAAGAGGCACCAGGGGAGGTTTATGTTGGATATTAGGGAAAATTTCACCACTGAGAGGGTGATCCAGCATTGGAACAGGCTGCCCAGAGAAGCAGTGCACTCACTATCCCTGGAAGTGTTCAAAAAATGTGTGGATGTGGTTCTTGGGAATATGGTTTAGTGGTGGACCTGGCAGAGTTGGGTTAATGGTTGAACTTGATGATCTTAGAGGTCCTTTCCAACCTTAATGATTCCATGATTCTATGACCCCTGTGGCAGAAACCCCCAGCAGATACACAGAAAAATGTCAGAAGTCAAACTAATTCTTCTCGTGATGTATTTTCCTTGTTCCTATCACTCAGTGCATTAGAGACTGGCAACAGAAGTTGCATAAAACAAGAATGTTTAATGGTATTTTAAGTTGATTATATTTTTGGTATTCTTTTGGCAGAAAGTCTTGCAATTTAATTAACTAATTGTGCTGCATGACAGAATTTTAGTCACTTTAAACCTCTTTTGCTCCTTGTATTAATATAGTCTATAAATATTCCCCTCCCAAGAACGTTCTTCATAACATTTGCCACGGTATAAACCTCAGCCATCTCCTTCCAAAGAGTTCTAATTTTATCTGGTTTATCCTTGCATGGAAGCAGATACACACAATTACTGACAAGACATCCACTATCAAACCCAACTGTTGTTACTGAGACTGAAACGCTTCCAAAAATTAATTATTTAAAATAATCCAAACGGTGCAAATATCCAAAGATCAGGCAGATCTATAAAACTTGCCTGTAGCAAAATCATGCAATTAGAATCATGCTCATAAGTGTTGCAGTCTTAAAACATTAATGGAAGGAGTTATTAAAATTGTATTTGATTTGCATTATTACAACACCGAATGCACTATGGAAAACTGAATCCATGAGTGAGGTGCAGCACAAACCCGAGTCTTATTATCTGAGTTGGAACTTTAAAATAGACCAAGCTTTACAGTTCTGCCTGAATTTTCCTTAGTTTTGTTGCTCTTCTAAATTGATAAGGACTCCTGTTTTTATATTAGAAATAGAAAATGAGGAGGAGGATAGGAAAATAGTCGGAGATTGAAATAAAGACTCAGAAAAGCAATTTGAGGAAAAAACAATCCTTGCCGAAGTAAGTAATTTTTTTCAGAAATGAGATGAGTTGTTGTGATTATAACTGCTATCAAAAGCCCCAAGAATGGCAGGGTTTCTGTAGACAACTTAGGAGAAAGTTGCCCCAAATGTGGAAGCAATTATAAAGAAATTCATGACTCATAGTAAGAATTCCTGGTTTTATTTCCATTACAAATAGACTGTAATTTGTGGATCTCTATCTGACATCTTTTATTGGGCACTTACCCTCCCTGACATGTTTATAAAATTACCTGTTTCATTAGTGGGACATCACCAGCGAATCTGATGCACAAATATCTCCTTTAATCCAGTAGGAAGCAGAGTTTGTTAAAGTCACTGGAATAATTTCAATCATTTCCAACAGAATTAGGAATAAACCTGTGAGGGTTAAAAAAGAGATATATATAACCACTATTACGAAGTGTAAGAAGGAATACAGGGAATTTTCTCTGCAAATGAGATATTTTTAGGGTTTTTATTCTTTAGAATCCCTGTACAGGCATGTCCCTCATGCACAGTTGTCAAAAATAGTGTTTAGGCATTTAGACTCGAGTTGATTTAATCCAGTACAGAAGTGTGCTCTAAATTTTTCAGGGCAGTGAAAATGTGTGAAAATGGTGTCTTCATGTTCAAAAGCTCCATTTCATTTAGAAGAACTGTGCTGATGAAGTAAATAAATGAGAGTATTCCTATTAAAAATAGAAATAGTGTCTTGTAGAAAAAATACTCTGTCTTCTGAACTTAAGATATGTTTTAAAATTCAGTGTTCAGATCCTCAGCAGGTGTAAATCATCACAGAAATTATGCTGTTACACTTTACATGATATTACCAAATTGTCTTGCTGGTAATTAAGAATATCCTCTGTGGAATAAGGACCAATGACAGGAGAAAGTATAAGTTGATATTGTCTCAGCACGCATAAGTGGTAGACAGAAATATTCATGTGCATAATCTTACACCTTCCCTACATGATACCCAGTGGGCTAAAGTAATAGTGTACAGAATTATCTTGGAAAAGGCAATTCTCAACAGAAACTAAAAATCTTATGAATTGTCTGTGTTTCTCATAATTATACATGGCAAAAATGAAGATAAAACTAACAGGCATGCTCTTGGAAAATGTTTCTTTAAAAATGTTTCTTTAAACTTTCAGTGTATTATACTCAAATGTTTTTCAAGGCCAAATTTTCTGTATTTCATTCCAAGAAAATCAGTATCCCTTTCTCCATTTCTTTTCATGGGTCTATTATGTCTATAGTATATAGCCCAGGGAAACAAATGGCATTCCTATTACTCAGGAAGGTGGTGAAGTTGTTCTGATCAAAGATGAAATTTCTGAATTTTTGGTGTAAATTTCAGGGGAAGAGCCACTCTGCCTTCTACAGCACAGCTGCTTTAACTTACCAACAGAGAGTCTTTTCCAGAATCAAACTTTTCTTTAAAAAGAGAGTGCTCCCCTTCCTCAGCATTAGAAGTGAATCTCTTCTGATTCTGTTGAAAACTGTATTCAACAGCTTCCTTAAGGAGATGTCCATTACGAGCAGCAGAGGCTCAGGGCTGGAATTTCAGGTGCTCATGAAACACGCTCTGACCTATGTGTTCAGCTCATGGCTCTCCCCAGTATGCTTTGGGCTTTTGAAATCACTTTTCTTTAATTCCAACTAAGTCACTGCGAGGATGCAAGGTCTAGATTTCATGTAACAAAGCATACAGCTGGTGACCAAGTCCCTGTTTCCTCATTTTGGATATAAAGATCAATGTTGGTTTCACTATCCCCCAAAAAATTTGGAAATAGTCAACTGAGGGAGGAAAAATACAGTGCATAGTGATGAATGAGGCTTGGATGCATGTACATAAAATGTCCTATAAGTGCAGAGTAACCAGAATCATGACATCAAAAACATGTGACGTTAAAAGGCCAAATACATGAAATAAAAAAGTATTCTGTGTGGATTACTTGTGGGCATCCTTATGGCAGATACTGAGGGATATTCTAGATTCTAGCAGAAATCAAGAAAGAATTAGGCAGATATGTACATATAGTCTTTGATCTCATATAAAACGTAGAAAGCATAAAACACTGTGTATTAGAGGTCCCCTGAGCAAGAACTATTATCTAGGCATCAACTGCAAACACATTACCATCGGAAGACTTACTCCAAGGTATGAAAAAAATCCACTAACAGCAGGAAATAGAAACATTTGAAAGCTGCTCTGGAAGCCCTCAGAACCAGACCAGGACACCTCTGTGGAAGGCAGGCTCCAGCACAGTCCCTCCAGGAGCTCTGATCATGCACTTTCCTGATCCTTGTATCTGCACACTCCAAGCAGGGACACGCTGAATATTAGAATCTTTCTGAAGCTGCCTCATGTGCGGGGTTCTTTTTTAACCTCTTGGTATCCTGCCTTCTCGTGGAATGCAGAGAAGTGTGTCCTTATCAACATAGAACTTACAAGTAAAGCATCACCTGTTGTAGTACAGGAAGTATTTTGTACAGAGGGAAAATTCTGTGTCTGGCCTACTAAAGGACAGGCACAGGCAGCTCCTTATGTATGGCTCCCAGTGATCACATCCCATTTTGTGCATATTGGAGCTTTCCAAACCTCCAGAGTTTTGTGTTTAGCAAAGCAGATGTGCAAATGGAGATCCGTGTGACCTCCCCTCTGAGAACCAGGCCTTTGACACACATTACTCCCCTGCTGACAGCACCAGAAGTGTGGATCAGTTGGCATTTCACACCTGCAACTAATGTAGAAGTTGTAACAATATGAGTGAGCATTAGGGAAAGAAAGGATCCTTTGGACATAAACCAGCTATATTTAACAGGAAAGGTGCAAATCCACATTATGACTCAGGATATATGCTAGCTGCAGCCCTTCTTTAACCTAGAAAGAAAGAATTATATCCAAGGGAACTTACCTCAAAGAGTTTCTCTTTCCTCTGGCAGAAGTGATGATTAGGCTAAAACTGGCCATTTGTTTTGTCTGTGGGCCGGGAATAGACAATTTAGTCCGTGCAGCTTCAGCTTTCTTGGCTCAAGATCCTGATCTACGATAAATACCTCTTCCCAATCAATAGAGCAATGAACTTGGAGTAGGGCCCAGGACCTTTCCCGGCAACTTTGGCCTGGACTGAGCTGACCTGGTAAATCTGCAGGGGTTGGGGAGAGATCTCACTGCAGATTCCAAGCTCTCCAAGTCCTCTCTGCCTTGGGAAGTCTGTGCCTCCAGTTAGGCTGCTGGGGACAGGAATTACAACAGCTTTTCACATGCTATTCTCTTGTTGGCGACAGATGCTCTGCACTGCTCCTTGGGCTTTTTGGACCTTCCTAATGCTGCAGCACATATCCTACAACCCTCCATCACTGATCAGGGCTCTCTTCACCAAAGCAGGTCTATCAGCTGCAGAGTATTTGGGGTTGGATGTATTTGCTCCCCCATTTAGGAGTAGCAAATCTTGTTGGGTGGATAGAAAGGCACCACCATCCTTCGTACCAGCGTGGTCTAGCCCTGGGAGGTCATCTCTGCTGGATGGGTTCTGGAGGTTTCTTTGTCAGTGTCTAAAGGTGGCTGCTCTGATCTCTCCCTACAGCCTGGTGCCTTCTGCCTTTCTTCCTGCCTGAGAAATGTCACAATGAGCAGTTCCATCTCCTCCTGCCAGGGGTCCTGGGTGGGATGGGTCACAGCAGCACATCTCTCCTCAAAAAGTCAGGGTGCAACCCCCACCAAAATGGGCCCCTGGGCAGTTACGTGACATTCGGCTTGAGAAAGGAAACCGGTTTGTCACCTCTTGCTTAACGGTGTCACCTCAAGGCAGAGCTGAGGACACGGGAGATAAGATTGCATTATTAACACTGTATTCATCATGTCCTGAAGATGATGGAATCATAGAAAAGCTTGGGTTCAAAAAGGCCCAGTCTCAAGATATTCTAGTTTCCAACCTCAGAATGTGATACAACATTTAAAGTGTGGTGAGAGTCTCACTTACATAAATACTAATTTATAGATTCTCCTACCAAAGAAAGCAAAGCATCTCTCCCTACTCATCTTTCTGATTTCTCTTAGAAGGTACAACAGCTCCAAAGTAGATGACAGCTGTCATCATCCACGACCCCTTGGCCTGAGAACTGTATAAAAACACAGAAAAGTTGTTCTTAATTCAGAATATCATAAACTACAGATGAAGTACGTGTGAATACTTTTGTGTAAGGTGATTGTATGTATGTACTCTGCAAAATGCATTTGGGTGTAGTCGAGAATAGTAGTGCATACAATTCAAAGTTACCAGGGATATTAAAATGGGTAGGAAGGGCACAGGAGAGACAAGGGAAATTGTAGATGAAGGCAGGGAAAAAGGAAAGAAGATAGATGTGGAGACAGCTGAGAGGATGACAGGTGTGACAGGCAGGATCAGGTAGGACAAATCCAAATGGTTCATAAGATGGAAAAATGCCTCTCTGGCATTGTACCTTCAGCTTGTTTTTCCACAGTGGTGTTGCAGTGCTTTTTCTACTGCTACTACAAATGCAGCACTGAAGTTCTCCTGATTAGTTTTTTCCCCCCGTGTAAGATGTCCTTTACGCTGTGATGAGATCACTGGTGTATTAGTTCATTTTAATCTTTTCAGAAGGAATCCAGGAACTGAAGTGAGGTCATGACTGCAGTAATGTCTAAAAGGATGGTTTTATGGAGGGGAGGAGAAATATTCCTCTCATTTAGCAAAACTGTAACAGAATTTGTGGCTCTCCAGTGTGTTAGAGAAGTTAAGGTTTGTTTTTTTTCTGTTGCATGTGTTTGCAAAAGACAGCCTGCTTCATACTCATGTTTTTTCCCTAAGTATTGCATAAATCTAATAAAGGTTGCAGGCAAAGCACCCTGTCAGAGCTCCACCTGAGCAATCCTCTAGCATCATCCCAACCCATGGCACCTCCCAGTCTTACAGTCAAGAGCAGGGCAAAAAAACCCAGGCTCCTCTGATGGCCTGAATGTCCTCACATGAGACCTTCTGTACCACTGAGAAGGCAGCTGCCTCACTGAACACATCCTTGTTCCCATCTCTTTCAAGAAAAAAATTCTTGAGGCATCCCCCAGGGCCATGGTATCACTCTTTAATATGACATATTTGTGCCTCATGGATCAACAGAGCAATGTCAGGCATGAATTTGGACCATGACATTTCAGGCAATGACCCAAAAATAAAAGTGGCTTAGAAGTGCCAAAATTTCACTGTTACTCTGGTTTTTACCTCCAGTCTTTTCCACTCTCTGTGGAAGTGACAAGACTTAATGATATAATTCTGAAAGGTCTCCGGATGGATTTAGTCCTGGGAAGAGACGTGTGGACAGATGGAATCATGTGCCTTGCTTTGCCATGGCCGATGTATTATATTTTAATGGGTTCTAATGAACTTTAAAATTGCTCCCCAGCATGCGTCGGTCAGAGGGGTTATTCTGAGTGCACCATCTTCCTGGATTCTTGAGATCATTCCCTCTCAGGGGAATGATTTTTTTTTTCTGACTTGCAGGGTCAACGACAAAGCGGTGATAACAAATACCCTGCTGCTCTAACCCAGCACTGTGCTCTCCCCCTCTTTGCTAAGTGGATTTTTGCATGCTAAGAGTTACACCGCTCCTCTTTTAGCAACTTCGGGGCATCAGTGACGTGCACAAAACCAGTTCCCCTTTCATATCTAGAGACCAAACCTCTTGGATGATCCATGGGACACAGAAGATGCTACAGGCTTAGTTTTGCTCCAGGGGTTTAAGAGATTTAGTTACCCAGAGAGGAGTGGGAGATTAATGGTGCTCGTTGATGGTGACAGGGACCTGTGTGCTCTAAATCCCATCACGAGCAGAGAAGAACCCACCTCTGCGCACTACTAATATGCATAACTATGGCAAGTCTTTTAAATAAAAAAGACTAATTAATAATGCTTAGTGGTCTAGGTGTCTAAGTATGAATTGTCAGGGATTTCTGCAGGCTTAGGGAGGTGGGGAAATGGGTTAACATCGCATTGTTTCAAATTACAGGGTTTTAGATTGTTTCAAACGAGAAGCAGAGAGGGTTTCCACGCCAGATTTGAGACGTTTGTTCTCTTTTATTTGTACTGAAATTTCGGCTTCAGCTCACATTGTCATTCCACCCAGGCTGCTTCCCAGACCAGCTAATTTGTCTACCTGTGTTCCATTTTAGGCCTTGGTTTTAATTTGAGGATGATTCCTGCTAATACCAAAGACTGGATAGGACATCCATTAAAAGTCTACACAGCAATTGAAATGGAAAATTCCAAAAGAAACCCTATTAGAGTTTTTCTCCATCAAATCAACTTTACAGACTTCTTATGCATTTCTTAATTAGACATTGATATTAACTGGACTGTTGCATGATTTAAATCTAGCTCTTAATCTCAGCTATTCTATGCTGCTGTAGTTTTTATGACATCCAACTAGCGACTGCTTTATGCATTAATCTATCTGGAAAACCACCTTCACTTTTTTTTTTGTCTTTTTTTAGAAGAATAAAGGCCCCAAGAAGGAAATGAAAGCTTTTGGGTTCAGCCATTAGTAATTTTCTGCTTAGTATTTGAAAAATTGCTTATTTTAATTGCTTCATAGAAGAAAAAGATATCAAAGCTAACGTTCTTTCTCTCCAAACTTTGTAATTATTTCTCTCAGACTCTTATTTGAAATGCCTTGAAAGGATTTTCATTGAAATGTAGATTTCTTCTCTTTCAAAAGTACTTTTATTCCCCCGTGCTTCTTTCCCTTTTTTTTTTCCCAGTGACTTCCTCTCTAGATTTAGAGCAAAAACATAGTCTCCAATGTCTGGACATTGCAGCATGTGTCACACAGATGTCCCTAAAGTGACATCTTCTTTAAGCCTAACCTTCCCATGGCCTATAGCCTGTGCTGACAATTGGCCTTAGGCCTTAGTCTGGGATCCTTGGGCTTCCTCCAGGGACAGTGAAGAAAAGTCATACTTGTTATAGGGGTTTGCTCTGTCCGACTCTACTCGTTCTGAAAAGTATTGTGGGATTTGCTAATTAATATCACCACCAAAATTAGGAATCTAATGGAAAAATTCTATAAACACGAGTGAGGGTGTCAGGGATCTGAAGTTGGTGATGAAGCCAAGGCACAGGTAAAGCCTCGTATAGTTTTGGGTTCTGTTTCCAGCAGTGTAAATCCTGAATATTCTAATCCAGAAAGGAATTTGCTAACCAAACCCTGTAGTTAATTCTGCATTGTATTTAAATGTCAGTAGCCCAAAGCCTCAGGATCGTGTTGGCCTCCTCCGTAATCCTTGATACCCATGCAGCGATAGTAGCAAGAAGTTCTTTATTTCACCTATACACCTTCAGAGAGCATTATTTACTAATAGATTATGATCTGGTCAAAATGATCTATACATTCATTACATCTGGAGTGGGCTTTCATAACTCACGGGATCTAAGAATGAGGCAAAACTCACATTTGTTTATAGTGCTGCAATTCTGCTCAGCAAAAAAAGGTGCAGAGAAAACACTGTCCTAAGCACTTGTGGTGTGCTCTGAGTCCCAGGTGATTTCTCATGCCAGCTCACAAACATCTTTAAGAGCCTCAGAAGAGTGGGGGGACCTGGCTGCCTCAGAGCCACCTCAAAATACAGCTGTTCCTCTGCAAATAAGTCACCCCACCAGCCTCGCGCAGTCGTGGCTGAGGTTATCTCACAGGGGGAATCTTCCCAGTGGAACAAAACATTTTGAGAATAGAAGATTGAAATGAAGCTAAAGCATTCTCAGTATCAGATTTTGCACACATTTTTTGCAATAACACAAAAGGAAGAAAGAGAATAAGAAAATGAGTTAGAGGAAGATGGAGAGAGAGATGGTCTATTAAGCAAAGCTACTTTTTTACTCTCTGAATTTACAGTCCTGATAGACATCTTTATTCAAAATTACTCATTTTTTTATATTCAGATACTACAGCTTTCAGTACTAGGTCCTAGATTTGTCTGGACAGATTACCCTCTTATTTCCACAATGAAACTTAATTATCCTTTTCATGTCTTCAGATACTTCCAGTTATTTCCTGAACTGTTTCTGGGGACAGAGAGCAGCTGATGGGTCAGTCAGTAAAGTAAATACTGTGCATCCCTACTGTTTTTAAGGTAAAAGCCCTTTGGCCCCAGGTCATCTTAGAATACTTTGAGGGCTAGTACGTGTAATTTGCTCAGATCTACTTTTTCTGAGCTTTTTTTTTTTTTTTTTTTCTGACTAGGCAGAGACTCATCATTTTCTCAGCACCTTTCTGTGTATTACTTGGAAGCATCTAAATGTGACTAACTCACCTGGAATCCATAGAAGGGTATTTAAATGCGTCATCTCTGAGACAAGAATAACTCCTCATGAAATCCAGGGTGGAAATGACTGCGTGGTTTCAAGCACCCCTTCCTGTACCCCTGCTGTTGCAGCAAGAAGGAACGCATCTGAGCACTTAAAGCCCAAATGAATAAATAAATTGGTTCAAAGCAGTGTTAGGAGCACAGAGGGATATGGAAGTTGTTGGTATTGAGTAGTTATTGGACTTTAGGACGCTCTGTAGGTTTCGTCTGTAGAGAAACCTCTAACACATGATCCATTGTCACTACCTCCTGTCCTAGCAGAACTAACACAGAGCAGTCAGCATGAAAGTGTCACCTAAGATAACCCAGGTCCTGCAAGTACTGAAAAGAAAATTATAATCAGTATCCATTCAGACTCTGAGAGTTATTTTTCAGCTTTTATTTTTTTTAAAGTCTCAGTTGTTCTAATTAAAAAGTAAAGAAGTGTTACAATTATTTAAAATATAAATTGGCTAAAGAAAATCACCCAAATCATCAGGAAGTAGAGCGAGCACAACTGGGCATGTGTTATTTATGAATGAAATGCTTAGTCCTACAGGGTTCACCTGGCAAAATAATTTTAATATATAAATAGAGCAGGTGCTGCTGTGATAGTGGTCAAATGCAGTTTCACTAGGCTGGGATGAACAACAGACTTTGCATGGGCTTTATACATTGTATAAACCCCAAATCAAACAAAATTTCTCTTACCCTGGCACAGTATTCATGTCTCTGCATGGAAGTTTCTTCTTCCAAGTCCAACTTGTGACCACAGCCTGAAAGCAGGAACCAGGATTGTTCAGTATCCCTGAGTCTGTCATACCAAAACCAGAAATTAAGATGTCACTGCGGTATAAAACACAAGTTTCTCTGTCACACCCAACCTACATTTTTTCCTGATGAGTTCATCATACTCAGTTTCCACTATCCTGAGAGAACAGATAATCTGTTTCCTATAAATACAATAGAGAGTGCTTCAAATGACATGGCATTTTTTCAATGCATCATTTTGGTGATTCAAAATAAGCGTGAAAAAAAAAAAAGATGCTGAAAGCAACAAGCAGCAGGTCTCTATTTTTGCTGTGATGGGTTCTCCCATCTCAGAGCTGTCACCTGAACCGTCATCCTGGGTGCATTTTCCTGCCTCCACAGGGTCCTGCAGCCCCGTGTGCTGCACAGTCTGCCCAGCAATGAACCGGGTCCTGATCTCATCTCTGCCTTCACTCCCTGCAACTGGAAAAGGAGTGATAAAAAATAATAATAAGCCCAGAATAATTATGTATTGTCTTTATAGTGAAACAGGCCTTGAGCATTGTGAGCTCTCCACTGGGAGAAGTCCCATTTAAAAAATCTCCCTGGCATAAAAATGAATCGGATCCTGCTACATGAATGGCCTGCATTTACTATTCTTTTCGCTTACCTTCTAGTTGTTCATTTTCTGAGCTGACTTGTGCCTCTTCCCCTGCTGTCAGTGGGAACTGGGAAACAAGAACTTGCTGGAAATGGAGTGGTAAATAAATAAACAAACAGAAAAAACCTGCTGACTCGGCAGATGCACTGTTACAACCATGATGTAAAACTATCAAACCACAAATGCAACTTCTGAATGTCTCATGACTCACATCACAAAGAGCAAGGGAGGAAACCGAAAAAGGATTTCAATCAGAGATAATGAATTTGGAACAACACTGGATTTTCAGATCGTAGGAAATTCAGGGCAAGTCTGGGTTGAATTCTTGGTCTGAACCAGGTATTCTTCTTCCTGTAGCCATCAAGCACAGCATCCATCATCGGTAAAAAGGCAGCACTTGGATTACCCCAATAGCAATGACCACTCCACTATAGCCAAGAAAATCAGTCAGCATCTTTGCTCTTGGGTAAGGAAAATATTTGAACACTTCAGGAGCACTCTTTTCTCCTCCCAAGAGCCCAACACCTCTAAGTGTGATAGGAGGGCTCCTTGTTTCATCTGTTTCAATTCTGAAGCTCTTGGAAAAGGTAACAGTTCAAAATTGCTGTAATGGTCTTGCCCAAGGAGATGGACAAAACGGCAGGGGCAGAGGCAGCAACACCACAAGTGACCTAACGGATGTTTTGTTGGGAAAAAGGGGAGATTAATTAAAGTGGAAAATCTGCTGGTCATTAAGTGTCCTGGAGCAGCTATTGTGACACTGAAGCAGTGAGTTTCTGTGTGGCTTTAAGATATCTGCCCTAAGGAAACATTTGCAACTGAAACTGTGTCCCCTTTTTCCCAAGTCTCCGATTCCCATGGGCCAGCAGTTGCCTTGCTAAATGAAATGCTTCTTTAGGGAGACTGGCTGGCCCCGGGGATTGGTAATGCAATATAGAGCCTTTCATCTCTCACCCATGAACCCAAGTCAAACAGAGTTTGGTAAATGGCCAATAACCCCTACCATCCCAGGGCTGTTTGGTGACCTGTGCGAAATGAGGAGGGTCATCTCTGTGTCTGTTTACTAGAAGGCAAGTGTCAACTTCACCATAAAAAAGGACACAGTTACCACTCATTATCACCCAATTTAACATTCTGAAGACAAGAGAATGAGCCTGGAAAACTCAGCCATCTTCTGACCCAACGATGGCGGTCCCAGTACATCAGGGCTTGAAGAACATTAATGAGGACAGTTGCATTGTAGCAAACCAGGCTGTGCCTCCCCTGCCAACAAGAAATCCAAGTCTGAGCTACTCTCAGCGGCATGTGATTACAGTTCTTCCCAGATCTGCACAGAAATCCACTGGATTCAGTCCAGTTTTTAGGTGCATCAGGCACTAAAGCACAGCCATGAAGTTACAGAGTGCTGCAGACTTCTGCAAATCTGCATTTCTGGTCTTAAACAGACACAGGCAACTTGCATAGGGACCCAGCATCCGGCACTGATAGAGTTAATGTGCTGAGAAGCCCTGCACTGGAAGGCTCTGTTCCCTCACCCATAGTGAATATACTGTTCTGGTTACCAAAATAGCTGTATTTGGAAGGGTTGAAGGCCAGAAGCTCACTGCAGTACCCACTCTTGCCCTATGCACTGCTCATTTTAAGGTCAGACCTTTAGCATCAGGAATCTGTTAGAAGAAAGAGGAGTCGCTTTAAAAGTTGTTGCCACTCTGGGGATTACCCTGGAAGGTCTGAGAGGGTAAAGGAAAGGGCAGGGGCAGATAAACACTTGGCCACATGAAAAATCAGCTGCCCCTAAATTTCAATACATCTGCATAAACCTCCCAAAACTGCAGCCAGCTCGTTCCTCCTCACAGTGTTCCCGGTCACCACTCTCATTTTGCAGCCCTTCTTCTGCCACAGCAATGCTAACGCTGTCGTTGTCAGCTGTGAGTTACTGTTTAATCCCTCCTATCTTGATTAATTGCATTAAATTGGTATACCTATGTTAATTAAACAGAAGATGGCAGAGGCAGCTTTTACTGCTTGTTCTTTTGTGTAGATCATTTCCCAGGGCTTCACAGGTTGTGGAAAAATAACAATACAGACACACCACACATCATATTTCAGCACAGCTGATAAAGCTATTTTACTCATACAGTGGTCCATGATTCTTTTTGCATATCGCAGTATAGGTTTAATTACCACGCCGCTGCTGCATGGCAGCTCTTCTCACTTTTTCTTTTTTTTTTATTTGTATTATTTGCAAGTCATAATCATGTTTTCCTGTCATCCCCGAGCAATGTGCATGCGTGCGTACAGGCAAATGCCAAGCCTGGAAAGGAAATTTGATGCGTGTCCATGAATTGGAGTTTTCAAACTTTGGCTGAAGATTAGTACATGTAAACATAGCTCTGCCCCCTTCATCTTGGATAATTGGTCACAAATGCTACTTGACACTTCTCAAATCAGACACTTTACATACTTCTGAGCATAGCTGAACTTTTTTGGCAGGAATTAATTTGCTTTGCAACTTAGCTGTTCATTCCTGGCCCGATCCCTGCTCCAGTGATTTCAGGGCAATGTTCTGCCAGCGTGAGGAGCACAGAGGCAGGACCGGATCTGTTTGCTAGCGCGGACGAGCCCGGCTTTGTTGACTCCCTCAGAAAAACAATTACTGCAGCTAATGTTCTGCTCTTTGCCAGCCTTGATTAACATCGGCGTTTTTACCTCCAGGTCCCTCTTTCTATTCCAATTACTGTGCACGTTACAATGCATCAGGGGACATCTCAAAAGAACGGAGAAGGCGATGTAGCATCACCAGAAAGTGCAACTTCTGACACGCCAAGGCCTTTCCACAGCATTACCAGCTTTATGGGAGATGGTTACAGGCACCATCCAAGGAGACTCTCTCACTTTTTTTTCCTGCCCCTCCTGCAAACCGTGCATGCTCCAGCAGAGAAGGGAAATCCATCTCTGGGGTAGGGATGGAGTTTGAAGCGGGCACAGAATTCCATGCTATTAAAGAGCCCCCTGTTTGCTCTGACAGTACCGCGTGTTTGCTCACTGTGCACCAGGACTGCGAGAGCTGAGCAGACCATAGGCTCGCTTAGAAGGGCTGCCAGGTCCCAGGGAGCATTACTGCGCCTATTCCAGGAGGGGTTTGGGGCAAGAACACATTCCATAAAGGATTTCACTACGAATATTGTATTTTATCTGGTGATTTATTTCTGTCCAGTCTCTGGACTAAATGGCAGTTTATCAGCATATCCATGTAGATCTGTGAATAACCAGTGGAAAATATCATTCGCCCTTTATTCACTGGGATGTTGATAAGCTGCAGCATATTAAAAATATTTGTTCTTTTCAGCTATCAAGTGGGGTGTGTGCCAGCACGCCCTCCTCACGCTGGCTGCTTCATCCAGAAAATGGACAGAAAATGACGAAACCATGTTGGTTCTAGAAGGGGGCGACCATTTGCATGAGTTATTTTAGCATTATTGCCTTGCTTCTCACTAACACTAAATCTGTAAATTAGATGGAGCTCCTACCTGCAGATGCAAAGGGTGGAACTCTGTGCTGTGCTTCAGGTGTAGACCATGAGAGAAGCAAATCCCTGGTGGTGCACTCATGTTGGCTTCCTTCTCAGGGCTTCATGCAGCTCAAAGCACTGATGAGGAGTAGCCAAGACAGAAACCGTCCCCATGATTTTCTCTGGCCTCTGGTGGCTTGTGCCAAGACCAAGAGCTGGCCCACTGCCCAGGGCCAGGGAACCAGCTGCATCAGCCATCTCCCTGAGTGCTTGGTCCCCACACTTTCCAATCGTGGCGCTGTGATGGTTCATGCCTAGAAAAGAAGGGTAGCCCATGTTATCAGAAATATGGCAGATTCACTGTGGAGAAGCAATAATTCCTCCAGAATTTGCCATGGAATAATTCAAAAAAGGACATTGCATGTTAGTATGTCTTGAGTTTTCATAGATTCTTACCTTAAAATAAACAAATGGAGATGTATTTTGCTTCCTTCTGTTTATCTCTGATGTTTGAATCACCGTGGGAGTGGTGGGTATGACATTTCCAGGTGAACAAGGCAACAATTGGCCAAGAGATACAACACGGCTCTAAAGCCTGAGCTAAGGAGGAGGCTTGGTTTCCATTGCTACTATCTATCACTGTAAATTTAGCTTTCAGGTCCTAGACATTTTAAAATAACATGTCTAGTGTGAGAATAGGAGCCTATCAGAAACAGTGAATTACAGGTTACAGCCTCCTAGTATTTGCAGTAAAAGAACTATTATGGTAATTACACCTGTAGAGTACTCATTTATGTTGTTATTAGGGGAAAGGGATGGTAGAATCGGGATGTATGGGAAGAAAACATTGCAGAAGGGGAGCTAAATAGTTTAGCTGGGACAAAGAACTATGATGGCTACTGGACACACCTCTGTTTTCAGCATGTGAAGTCACCACGTGCGTGTGGACCTGCAGTGCCCAGGGATTTAGGTGAAACCACTATAGATCACCAATGTCTGGTGCAAATAGTAACAAAACACAGCCCACAGAACGGCCCAGCCTCACGCTCAGCCCCCAGATCGGGAGCTGCTGCCTTTTTGTACCACTGAACATCTCCAGAGTCTTTGCTGGGCGCAAATGGGAATTGACCAAGTGACTCCATGAGCTCAATTCTTCATGGACAAAAGTCCTTCCCCAACCTCAAAGAAGACCAAAACCAGATTTTTGAACATTTGAAATGAGGCTAGAATAAAGAAAAACAAAATCTTTCTTTTCGGGGGAAAGCAAACCTCCATTTTGACTCGTTATTTTGTGGTCAGGGCTAAATGGCCATTATTAGTCCATAGGTACTTGCTGGTGTAAATCCACTGTGTCACCTCCTGGATGTCATTACTTAAAGTCAGCAAACTCGTGCTTCAGTGGCCGAAGATTTACTTGCTTAATGCCTGGTGTCATCAACAAATTCAGGCTGGCAATGACATCCTACTTGTCTAAGCTAATATACAGCTTTGCACTGTCCTTGTTTTGCTTCCCATTCAAACTTATGCCTCAGTGTTCGTGTCTACCAAAAACCAACACTGCAGCTGAAGAGAATGAAGTGATGAATGAACATGAGGTTTGCATGTAGATAATTAGAAGTCCGGCTGAGTAGATCACATTATTTAATGTATCATCATCATGTTTGTATTTAAAAAGCATTTAAAATATATTATTTCTTCTATTGCTCCATCTCTTCAGTGCTCTGACTCCAGGGATGGACATGTGCTATGTGTTTTGGTAGAGATTTGTCTTCTATAATATGATGGAACCATGTGGAGCTTAAATCATTGCTGTAATAAGTTAGTAAGTCGTCCCTACTTGAGGAAACTCTTGTGTCAGGAGTAAAAGTCCTGGTTTGGCTGTGCTGCAAGAAGCAGGATGATATTTAATTATGACAGTTGAAACTCATCTCCAAGTGCAGGCAATATTGATTTGTTCTAATATAGAAAAGGTGGAATTAAAAAGCTGGTTTATTTAGAAATTTACTTATTCCTAAAAATGTCTGTTCAGCTCGTTTTCAAATTTGATTTCTTATCCCAGGTGAATTACGCTGCATTTCTGCAGCTCAGGAACTGCCCGTGCCTGACAACAGCTGATCGAAGTACCAGCATAATTCAGCTGTTTTGATTGTAAGATTTTTGTTTGCTGCTTCGTTGGACAATGGTGTTTGCAAAAGAGAGGTTGAGAGCACCAGAGACAGAATTACAGCCCGAGGTTGGTGCATGAGACTTAACATTAGTACAGGACCACAGTCTATAAGGTCAGTGGCAAATGATACCAGCTTGCAGGCAAAATCAATGCCTGGTTCTGAAAAAAAAACCAGCAAGGAAAATCTGTGCCAGCGTCCCAGCATGACAAATGAACTTAGGCAAGTTGAAGATAATCACGATTATTTAATATTCCACAGCTTTACAGCTTGATACTCTGCGGACAAAAGATCACAAGTCTGCTGAATCCAAAGTTTTGAATCTTTGGGTCAATATGCTTCTCATGTCTTCAACGTTTAGTTTAATTTAGGAGGAAACAGTTCTGAGCTAAGATAAGATCTCAGACAAAATTGACGTGGACTCACAACATGGCCTAACATAACAATTTAATCTATCCTGTGCTTCCCCTGAAAGAAGGCTTAATAACTGTGGTATGATTTCACCTGCTGCTTCTAACATTTGCTCATTTTTTTTTCCTGAGCAAATTTGGATTATCAGATGGCAAGCAGCTTTGTTCATGGTAGACAAACTTGAATTCATTTAGGATTAATAACAATAGGTTCAATCTTGGATTCAATGGCAGTTCTTAATGAATGGAGTCTTTGGAAGACAAATGTTTGTTTGTGTTAAAAGAGAAATAATTAATTCTCCATTTTTCTGGGTATGAGGTGATTATAACACATATCACAAAATGTTTTCCCTGTGTTTCCAGCCCTGGGTATAAGAACTGCAGGAATGCTCCCCAAGCCCCAGCAGTGCAGATATGAGCCATTTTGACCTTGCAATTTCAAAATCTGAGGTTTTGCGATGAATTATTTGGTGTGAGAAAAAAATTTATCTCTTACTCACAGTGCTCTCAGGTCCTGCTGGTGATCTGATGCAGGGCAGTGAGGAGAGAGGAAGGTCCATGTCGCTGCAATCCATCAGCACTCATGGGTCAACACAGGGTTACTGGATGAAGGAATCAAGGCTGGATCTGGATTTTGGCCCAATCCTCACCATTGTCTTAGACATGGGCATCTTCCAAATTCCTGTGGGAAATCCTGCATTCTTCCTTACTGTCCCTGTCGCTCGGGAAGCAGCCGGAGCACGCACGGCCACCGTGCCCGGCCAGGAGAGGCTGCGCTGCCCAGCACTGGGTACCCGCTGACCTCGGGAAAAATTAACAGGCTTCAGCAAATGTACCCTGCAGGCAATTTTACCCTGGAAAAACATTGCCCACATTGCTAGAGTTTAGGACAACAAATTAGAGCTTTTAATATGCACTGGCCGCTTTTTTTTTTTTCCTTCCCCATCCCCACACCACCACCATCCCCCCCGCAGCCCAGTAACATCCAGTTGCTTAATTCCATTTGAAATCACCCGGGTTAGGCACCTAAATAATCTTGTCCTTCATGCCTGTCAACATCTTGAGGCACCTAACCACCTTTAGAGATGTGGTGTGAAAGCTTGTGAACGATGCAATCGAGGAGGGAAACAAAAGACAAGTATCCCTATTTGCTGCCCAAGAATCCACAAAGAATGCTGCTTCAGCTCTGCTCTGATTTCTAATTAGATTATGAGTGATGTAGGACTCTGAAGCCAAGCTGGAGTTTGTGCTAGCACTTTGCATGTATGAATGACAAAGGGATACCACTTTCATATTGATTTAAGCAAGCCAGTGGAAGAATGTTTAAACATCAAGTGCTTGATGTCCCAGTTTGCCAGAGCACCTGGAAATATCAAATTAATTCCAGGTGTTCTGCCATTAAGACAGGCTTGCTGCTTTTACAGCCACACATACAAAATGTGGCTCCCAGTTCCACAAATAAAAACAGAATGGTTTCTGCTCCTAATGCCTCGATAACTCCGACATATTGCAAGTTCTGGAAAGAATTTTAATCTACATAGTTTTTTTTTTTAAATGGGGAGGGGAGCGAGGGGGGAGAGATTTTAAATATGCTGCATACAATTTGTGATGGTCATCTCTAAAATGCAGCTCCATTATCCTTTTCCATTTGGAATGAATGAGGCTAATTAATTTCAGGCCATACTTGATGAGGTCAGCACCATACGAAGGGTGCGTGCTAGACATTGCTAATCTCTTTCAGCTGAGAGTGATGAATTAAAGATGAAGCATTCCTTTGCAGGCCTAATTTAGAATGTATATCAAAAACCTACAGCAAATAATACTATACCCTACAACAAAGGAAAACTTGTTCTCTCAGGCTCCCATGTAGGGTTGATTTTAAAGGCATTTTCATTTCGCTTTGGAATTCCAGCTGTGGATGGGTGAAACAGTTCAGAAAATTCAAGCTTTCTCTCTTTCTATTGCTTTTATGGACAAAAGTAGGCAAGGGGGGGGCTAAGGGGAGAGAGAAACTGGTCCGTGTTTGATCCTGTATATCCTGTGATTCCGACTGTACGCTCGGCGTTTGGGAAACCAAGTACCTGTGACGTGACACCCCCCCACGGCCCACGCTCACATCTTACTGCTGGGGTTTTTTGAGTCTGAGGGGAAAGCAGTCAAGGGTCCCCTTTGGTTCAGCATCATCCCGTGAATGTTTTGTTGGATGTCGCAGGCAGGGAACAGGACGGGTCCAGCAGTTCTGCTGGGTCACCCAACAAGGACAGGAGCTTCCAAGCCCTCACAGAGCTGTAACTCTCCTTAGGGATCGACACCTCCCTATGCAGAAAGGTCCCATCACATCTGGAAGTGCGGATAGCAAAACTGAACGGAACGAGCCGCTGCTCCAGGTCTGGGAGCAGGACAAATTGTTGCACAGTTCCCAAACTGGCCGGAGTCGAGGCTCAGCCCAGCTTTGCCACCTTTCTCTCAAGGCAAAGCCACCCGCAAAGTCCGTAGGGGTTTTCCCCGAGTGAGGGACTGCAGGATTTGGCCCTGTGGGCAGCAACAAGCTCAGTTGTCATTTTAGTAAAACAGGGACTTATGAAATCTTAACCCAGCCTGCGAAGGAGGCTGCAAACAATAGACCACCGTCTTCCCCACCACTTCAGTGTTCAGTACCTGGCAGTTTCTTGGAATTCTTGACAGGTTGCTGCAGCGAGTCGAAGTTCCCAACTGGTGGCCATAAGCGGCTGCCGTCTTTGTATCCCAGTAGTCCTCATTAGAACAAAGCTGCTTCGAATTAAATCCAATCTACATGCCGAATCAATCTTTCAACCCTTTGATTGCTTCTGAAAATATTTATACTTCTTAATAATGCACATTTTGTCCCAAAGCCTGTGATTAAACCCAGACAAGGTCCGGAGAAGCCTGAAGTATATGTGGAAGGGGTTATTTTGGACAGGAAAAGAAAGATAAAGACACAGGTTTTTCTTATTGTGAAACCATTAGAGTGTATAAATCTAGCAATTGCAGTTGTATAAGCATCAGAGTGGGGTTGTAATAAATACAGATTGGAGTATTATAGTAACCAAATGGAGTTTATGGATTATGTTCACTAGTTCATATTTCTCAGCTACTACAACCTAACTAGCATCATGCTGCACTCACCTCTGTTAATATTCCCTATTAATATTCTCTTTTCGTGTTTGTGGGGAGAAAAAAGTTAGGATTCAACTGCTGCTCTGTGTAAAACAAATATGTTTAAAGAATCATGCCCTCCAAAGAAAAAAATAAACACGGGGATGCTGTAAAGCGACTGTGTTCGAAGGGCACGGGCTGTGGCTGGCTGAAATCAGCCCTGCTCTGCTGAAAGTTGATAACTTCCATCTGAGTGGAATCTGGTCCTAATGCAGGGCATTTGCTGCGTGAAAATTAGGGTGTAAAAATGAAGAATACAATAACTTCTGCTATCCCTTATCCTGGTAAATTTTTAAGGTGGTAAATAATCAGCTTTGGCTGGAGATGAGAAACACACAAAGGCTTGGAAACTGTGCTATGTGGTAAACAACATATTATTCCCTTCTCAAAAAGCAGCACACATCACAGGTGAGATATGTGGAGATGAAGGGAAGGATACGTTCCTTGGCTAAGGAGGAACCCGGATAGGGCCAGATCCTCCAGAGCGGGAATCTGCCGTCGATTAAGAAGGTGGCGGTGGCTGGGGACGCGGATCAGATAAAGGCTCTGTACCTGTCTCCCTCCCTAAACACAAATGACTGCCCTTGTCTCTAATAAAAGGGAAAATTTGACTTTGGAAAGCACGCCATGATAAATCCCCTCGGATAAAGGATGCAGTGCCTGGGTGAGAGGGAAAGAAATCCTAGAAACTAAAAGTATATAATGCTTGTTTAATATCGCTGTCATCGGCAGCATCAGGGTAAATGCAGGTACTATTCTTCAGGAGTGGGCTGATAAATGCTTGTGGTAGTTTTGCTTGTGACAGTTTCCTCTTTCATAAGGGAGAGAAAGAAATATTCTCAGTAAAAATATTATTCATTGACTCTTTCATCACATAGTTCATTATATGAAGCTGTAATTTCCTAAATATGTTGGGGGGTGGTATTATTATTATAGATATATCCTGAGCCATGATGGCTATTTTGCATTAATGTATGATTTGGACGCTCAGTCTTTAAGGTAGAGAGAAGGGGGGGTTTATCATCACCATAAATAAGGGGAGAGCAATGATTTTAAAAAAAACCTCTCATAAATAGGGATGGATCCAAAATCTAATGACATGCATGAAAATCCATTTTGGATCAGGCCCCCAGCAGAACTCTGTATTATATAACCAGCCTTTTCTGAGTATCTTCTATTGTTTCACAACCCTGATTTCACACTGAACTTGGAGTTCATTTCTGAAGAGCAGCTTTCTGTATAGAAACTTTAAATCATACCCCTTCGTGAACACACACATACCATCGAGGATATTGTCTTATTAAAGAGTTTAAGCCTAAAGGTGTATGCCTATTTTTAAAAGAAATTTTCTGATTGTAGATAACTGCTCAATTTGATTTAGTGTCCAATGATAGTGATGGGGTTGATAACTGAGCATTCATCGGTAATTCATCTTGTGCTAGTAGAAATTTACAGCAAAGCAGTGCTTTCCCAACACTGACAAGTCCTATTAATCTTCTTCAGACACATTTCAATAGGTGTCTCCATCTGTGCCCAACATCTAAACACTCTGGCATCACTGGGGACTTGGAGACACCTTCATTTCAGGTTACACTAGTGAAAATGTGATACTAGATTGTACTCTATTTTTAACCTAATTCTCTCTTTTCATTCAATTAGCCTTTCTTGCCTGCATTTTTCTACTCATGTGTAACATCCTTTTCCCAGGAATAGCTTAAAAATGAGATTTAGTTGCTTAAAGAGACAGAATCTGCCAGGCCAAGAGCAACCAAGAGCTTAGTACATAAAAGCAGAATAATAAAGCTCAGGGACACGGTGTGGAGACCGACTCGCCAGTCACCAAACACGTCCCGAGCAGCATTCCCACGATATTCCCCTCCTGATGCACCTCTCGCAGGCACCACCGGGTTAGGACGGGCCTGAAACCAAACACCCCAAAACCAAAAACAATTGCAGGACGTTTGGGCGTCGAAATCCAAAACACCTCTGTTTGTTCGTGCTGCACAGGGATCCCCACCGTCCATCCCCACTTGGCTTTACGTATACAACTAATGCATGAACAAACACAGAGCAGTCAAATTACAGCAATAACATTTATGGGTGGATTATGTTCCAACTTCCTCACTTATTATTAAAAGCGAGTAAATTGCGAAGCACATGGAAGAGGTAGGGTGCAAATGCAGGCGAATTTCCACTCTGAACCAAATGTTGTTTTTTCACTTTCAAAGCTGCGATGAGTTTGTGAGCAGACGCAGCACAGCTTTAAAGCTTACTCATTCAAAAATGTGTGTTTGGGTTCCTTTTTTTTTTTTCTCTCCCCTCCTTACTCCATTTACGTTTGCCTTTCAAAGAGGAGCAGATGCACACCATTTGGGTTTGGGTGGCTCCTACTTGCTCTGAACTTTCTTCTGAAAAGAGCAAACCGTGAGCCGTGCGTCTGCTCCGCGCCTCAGAGGCACTTTCAAACTTTGTTTCTGCCTTTATGAAGTTCTCTCGTGAGTCGTATTATAGATCTAAATGACCTTATTGTAGGTGGCAAGTTTAAATGTGCCATATTAATAACTTGTTATCCAAGACAAATTAAGTCCTTATGTGTCAAAAGCACTCTGTTCTGGATTACCTACAAGACAAGTATTTATTGAATAAACGTTGGATCCAATTTCATTTTAATGTGACTGACTGTATGCTGCAGCCCCTCAGAACGAGATAAAAACACTCAAACCTACAACTGTGTTGCAACATTACACCTAACTTGTCTATTTCTATTATTGTCTTTTTAACATGGGATAACGAAAGCGTTTGGGGGGTTTAAGGATTTATTATTATTATTGTTATTATTTTTTCTGAAGAGCAAGGAGAGAGATAGAAAAAAAGACTGGCATTCAGCCTAAAGAGAAATCATTGAAACAAATTAATCCTATGCCGTTTAAATTGACATGGTAATCCATCATCAGCAAAGGGAAACTCTGAAAGCAATCTAGAATCTGCAGTGTTCTTTCACTGGCCCTCAGGCATAAAGACAGATAGTAAAAGAGGAAGGGGGGAAAAAAATCATAAAAGTTAGCAGCACCTTAGCATAGGGAAGGGCTAGAGAGAGCGGCTTTCACTTTTTCCTGCTTTCAAGCACCCAGCTCAGAAAGCAGCGCTGATTAACCCTCAGTCACTGCCTGCTAACGTTTACTTGTGTGTCAGATCATCTTCAGCTGCTGGGATAGGAGTAATTTCAAATAGTGCAGAGCCCCCGTCCTGTATAAACTCCACCACTGAAAACTCTGCCAAACATCAACTTGGGCATTTCTGCTTACAGAGGGCCTTTTATTAGCCTAAACTTGATCATTCCAAATGGACAATAAATTCTATCTGCACAGCCCTGGAGAAAAGAGCTGTGCTATCCTTGGGAGTTTAATAGCCAGGATTTTCATAGAGCTAGCATGAAAAAAACTGGGGGGTTTATTTGGGTTTGGACTCAGGGTATTTTTTTTTTTGTCTATCCCCTGCTTTCTCAGTGGGGCTATCCACCAGAACGTATGTTTCCCAAGAGATTTTTCAAACTAGTTTTAAATATCTAAAGTGATGAGACTTTGTGCACCTTTAAAATTTTATTAGACTTCTGGTCAGAAGAAAACATAAACCTCTTGGGCCTTGAAAGCCCATTGCAATACAGCCATTATCCCTATAATGTCAACAGAGCTACAAAATTCTCTAGAAATAAACCTTTTAAGAACAGCTTTCCCTGCTGCATGTTTTCTTTTAAGGTCAGTGGTGCATCACTTTTCTGGAAAACGTTTCCCCTCTCTGGCCAGGTTTAGCAACGTGAAATAGAATGTATATTACTAAATGAATAGGTTTAATTTTAGACACTGAAAAAATAAATAGAAGAAGAGAGCCAGGGCAGGAATAATACCTTTCAGTTAGAAACAGACATAGTAGAAAGAAAAAGTCAGAACTTTAGTGCCAGGGGCAAAGGGGTGAAAGGCTGGCTAATATGAACCATATCCAACATCTGCCCTATTTTAATTTAGCAGGGATAAAGTTTCTCTTTTTTATTATTAAGAAAACTTTATGTGGCAGAGAAACCCATGAGCTATGTTATCAAAACTGTTTTATTGTCACACTGAAACTTAGAACTATTAAGAACTGGCAGGGCAAAGAGATAAAAACTCCCCTTCTCTATCCTTTTATACTCTGTGACAAGCCTGGGCTCGGGTCCTGCTGACTGGGATGTCCTTTTCATGTCTTTATGAAGTACTGCACTTGGGGCTGTAATATAAAGGGGAGGTTAATTGTTCAGGATGGGTCCAAATGATTGATTCTCCAGGTTAAAAAAAAAAAAAAAAAAATTACAAAAAATCTGAATATTTAAAACAAAATCCTGAGCCCGGTGGTCACCCTCAGAGGTGAGCGATGATGGTGGTGCACAAGTGTAAAGAAGGGCTGGAGTGGGGACCTGTATGAGAAGCAGCCCAAATTGACAGGCTGGAACACGATCTCATTCCATCTAAAAGTTTTCCACCTCGACAGCGCAAATTCCACTATAAAATAACAAAGTATACCGAACCGCATGTGAGTAGCTGAAGGAGTAAGAGAGCAAATTGGTTTTTGACAAAAGAAGGATGAATACCTTCGGATAATCTAAAGTTAAAATTTGATTGAAAGCATAACATTCCTCTAAGCATCAATATGCTCAGGATCCAAAATATGGTTATTTTATTACCAGTTAATACTTAGATCAAAGCAAAACACTGTAGCTGGAAGGGACATTCTCTCTGGAAATAAAGTTCCATGTAATTATTTCCTATTAAAAACTAAAACTGGTCTTAGATTCAAAAATTTGGGCTTCCTTACATGTGATATAATGCAAGCTTGTCAAGAGAGAGCAGATGTACCATTTTTCACTGTTTGCTGGTATCTCTTTGCTTTAAAGTTTTTGGTTTAGCTTTAACCCTTTGAACGTGAAAGATCCTCATCCAATTTACCTCGATCAGACCAGGGGGACTGTTTTAGATTATATTGACTCATTTCTTATGATAAGAAATTAGGGTTTGATACAAGCTAACATCATTTTAAATCAAGCCTGGAAATGTAAGGAGGTGGAATCTCAAGAAAATGATATGGCGATGGGTAGGCAGCTGGAAGTTAAACATTAAATTGTAAACAAGGGTTTTACTCTTGGGCAAAACAGCTCATCTTAATTCAATTCAAGACATGGAGTTTAAAATATGCACTCAAAATACTTCCAAGAAAGCTGCAACCTTTCAGAGGAGAGAGATAAGAATGGATTTTAATTATGAGGTTATAAATATGCGATAGATTTAATTTTTTTTTACCAACTCCTAATGTGCTACGTAACATTGTTCAGATGCAGTTATACGTTTATCTGTCTGTCTCTATTCCTGTCCAGGGTTTTGCTTTTATTTTATTCTTTCTCCTTTTTTTTTCTTCCTGATAGCTCTATCTCTATTTATGGCATCGCTGAGGCAGGCCCTGGGAAAAAAAAATAATCTATCCTTCTGTATTTATAAACCACCACAGAATAAATAGGGAATGGTTCCTTTTTACAACTGAAGGGCTGGTATTATAAGTAGCAATATGAAATATTTAGACACATTATTTCAAGCTTCCCGGCTGCTTCTGATTCTGCTAATTATTTTTGATCTGTCATTCAGAAATAAAAAAATAAATAAATGAAACTTTAAAGAGTTCATTAGGACTGCGGAAAGGAAGAAGAGTCAGATATAAGGCAGCAATTATAATTCGGTTTTCACATGTTTTTTTCATTTTTTGCTGACTCCTCAGCTACATTGTTTAGTAGACGGGCAGCTACAATATACTTCTACATTAAAGCCTGTTAAATGGGGAAGAAGCTGAGACATTCAGCTGGGATATTGTTTGCTAGCTCAATTAGTATCCCAAGAATTTGAAAGTACAATAAATGTATCTGAAGATCATATCTAAACATACTTACCAAAAAGTACCCACCTCTCTCAGCAGTTCACATATTTCTGCCTTCTAACTGGGAGGGAGGAAAAAAAAAAAAAAAAAAAAAGGCAGTTGGATGTGTAGGTTAAGATTGGCGTGTGGCAAGGTTTGTGTGAGATACAAAGAAATCTGTATTTCACTCAACAATTTCATTGCTTAAACATATAGTTTAGAAGCATCTTTTCCTTAAACATGTGGTTCAATAACATTTTCTTCAAAGGAACAATTCAATGTGTTAAAAGATTTAAGAACAAAGAATGTGCTGCAAAATGCAAATTCCTCCAGTGTTATACTGTGTATGCAATTATGTATGTAGGCAGATAGATATAATTTGAGAGTTATTAACTTTCAACATCAATGATGTACCCTGAATCAATACAATGTAACTACCTATTAAAATATAAACCAGGTGTGTTCCCAGGCAAATACAGTCTGAGAAGCTTTTCTAGAAAATTTTTTTTTTTCTTTAAAGATTACAGCTCTACTGTGGACAAGAAGCTCAAGAGATTGGTGCTAGTCCTAAAGATGGAGATTGCTTTGCTTTTTGCTGATGGTTCTAGAATGTTTCATTTCCTCCACGTTTGGGGGAAAAAAAATCATTTAAAAATAATAAACAATGATGAAATGGTGTAAAGGGGATGAATTGCCTCGCAAACATCCGTACATTTATGCGCCTCCGGATGCATGGGAAAGAGAAAAGTTCCCTATTTCCATATTTCCTTTGGCTGAAGGGAGGGAATGAAGGGAGCAGAAATCATTTTAAGCTTTGCCCTCCCGTCGGATCGACCCCTCTTGCAAATCCCTTTCTCCTGGCCGCCCTCCCTCGTTCCCCCGAGCACACAGCCCGGCGCAGTTAACCTTGGAGCGGCGCCGGGGAGGGAAGGGTTAATGAAACCCAGCTCTTTACGACCTCCAGGGTCAGACTCTTCCTATCTGCAATCTAAGGAATTAGGTAAGGAGGTTATAAGATTATAGTGAAAGGAGTTATAGGCCCTCGTAGCCTCACACCTGAACATATTGGGCTAATCCACTGGGATTCCTAAAAATCGCTTCAGCTATGGAAAACTGTTAATTAGGCTGAGTCTGTCCCGAGGTTTCCTGTTGCATTAGTGATCCAGCCGAGCTGCCTGCACTCCATAGGCTCACATGAAATGCTCTTAATATGCCCATACTTTTTTGTCCCTTCTCCACGACTGAAATCAGCATCGGCCCCTGATTTCGGGGTAAAAAAAAAAAAAGCAAAGCTGGGGGAAAATGCAGCCCGAGAGATGAACAAAAGTCAACCCCCTCCGGTCCCTGAGCCCTGGGTGCCCGGCAGGCTATTTGCAGCTGTTTCTAACTTCAGTGTTTGTTTACAGTAGCAAAATTAGCACTTGGAGGAGAAGTGAAAAGCTGTTTTCACATCAGTTTTACTCCTCGGTTCCTAGTTTGAGATGCCTTTCCTCCCTCTCAGCAATCAGCATCATTTAAAGTGCGGTTCAAACTTTCTCTCGCTCCTTTGACTTGGTTGTCTGCAGTCGCATCCTATTTTCTGCTAAAGAAAAATACGCGGAGAGAAGGTAGCATGTGAACACGGGCCAAACATCACGGATTCGAGGCAAAAAAATAATAATAATAATCCCGAGCATCCCCACAGAACGTATTTTTACGTCGCTTGGCAGAGCCCTGCCCTACTCCCAGCTTTCTGCCCTTTGGCACTCAGATATTTGCTTGTCTCCAGCAAAGTTTTCTTTAATCCGCCGAGACACCCCAGGGCTGTACCTGAACCACGGCTAAATTGCTCCCTACGACCGAAAAAATCCTGCAGCAGCGACTCCCCAACTTCAATACTCAAAGCGAGGGCTGACATTAGCCATTTTGTCATTTGCAGAAATGCTGATCTTTTTTTTGATTTTTTTTTTTTAATTTTTTTTTTTCATGCCACTTGTGGTCACCCTCGAATGGCAGTAATCTGCAGATTATATATTACGAGCCTTGTCATTAGGTGGATAAGATGAGGTGGTTAAACGCTAAAATCCATTTTACTCACCACATTTGCTTGTGGGAAGGGAGGGGGGCGGGAAGGAGAGGGGAGGACAAACTTGTAGGAGAAGGATTTAAACCCCTCGGATGGGAGCTGGACGTGCCCTCGCTTCTGCTGTTAAAGCCCTCTCTGCCTGGTGGGTACACGGGCTGGGGACCCCTCAACTTCACCTCCAAGGCAGGCGCCCGATCGCTCCAGCCCTCTCCCTCGCTCCTGAGGCTTTTGTCCCCATTTTCGTGGTATCTCAGCTTTGCTCCACAGAGGCGACTTTTCTCTGCCTCTCCTGGATTTGCTCTGTAGCATTTCTAGGCTCCTGCTCTCCAGGCTCTCCCCCCGTTTGCCTCTTTCATGTGTGTCCCTGATCCCTCTCCAGCTGATGTGATTCTTTAGAAATGTGGGTCTTATCCCGTCCCTACCTTTGCCGGCTCTGATTAGATATTATTTTTTCATTGGCTCTGCTACAATGGGTTCCTCCCTTTAATCTCTCGGTATATTTTCCCCCTCCCGGTATAACCAAATCCATGAAATTCACAGCCTCTCTCTTTGACACGACTGGTTCGTCTAATCACTCCATATCGATTTCCCTAACTCTTTTCATCCAGCTGAAGACACATCTTAAAACACTCCAAGCCAGAGTGTGCTCTTTGCTTTATACACACTAATAAAATGATTTACCCTTCTCTCTCTGCTCTCCTCACAGGAGAAAATCGTTCAAGTCGCGGCTATTTGTGTGTGATCAGTAAATATTTAGTGTGGCGACATCCTCAGCTCCTCTCCTGATCAATACGCAACCCAACAGGAGGTGGACTATTGTCCGGGTAGTGACTTGCTGAGATCTCCTTTAGATGAATTCTTTGCCCCCCATACTGTCTGTTATGATTTATCCTCGAAGGTGACCAATAAAGAAAAATTGAGTCTTTAAAAACGTCTGTTTCTAACCTGTTTACCGTGCCATTAAAGCACCTAAGCAAAGAATGGCTTTATTCCTCCCCGTCTCCCACATCCCTGGGATGGGCTGACACATGCAGAGCGCTGCTGGAAAATGGGTATCAAAGCGGGCAGCCCCCGCACCGCTGCTCTGCATCCCTGAACCCCTCGATCCCCTCTTCCCCGACCCCTCCAGCAAAACCCCGTCGCTCTCTGCGGTGCAGTGTCACGGCAAAAGGGCGATTCCCCGGTCGCACCCTGCAGCATCTTCGGGCACAGGGCTCGCTCCCACAGCTCAGCCTCAGCGGGTGGGAACGATGTGCCCAGGGATGGAGGGTGCCCCAGCAACTTCCAGCCCATCTCCCTCCTCCTCCTCCTCCTCGCATCCCGCGGCTCTGCCTGCCCCAGGAGCAGGCTGAGGCAGGGCTGGGGCTCAGTGGTTTTTTGTTTGTTTGTCTGGTTTTTTGTTTGGGGTGGTTTTTTTTGAACGACATGGAAAATCTGCAGTGAAGGAAAAAAAATAATAATAATGGAAATGGAGAAGAGCTTAAAGCCCGTTTCCTGTGGTTAACCATAACGAGAGCTTTCCCAGAGTGATAAAATGGGCAGAGAGAGAAGTTCGCGTGTGTACGTGTATGTTCTATCCTGATCTGCTATTTCACTCCTGGGAAAGCCAATGCCTCCCCTTGTAATTACCCCAGGAGTGTGCTGTGCCCGGTGAGATGTCTGAGACAGCAGTGCCTGGTGTGTGGGTGCCTGTCTGGTGCAGGCTGGGTGCCTCCACACAAAGGCTCCACAGTTCTATCTGCATCGTCTGCGTGTGCTCACTCACATCGTGTCCTGCAGCCCACAGAGGTGCCCAGACATTTATTTTATTCCCGTGCGTGTGCGTTTGCACCTCAGCTCTAGGTCGGAGGCGTTTATCTCTGCAAATGGACATTGCCTGCACAGGCGCTGCATAAATCCAGGGCTGTGTATTACAGATGTGCGACTGTTATTCAAATGTAAAACCAGCTACATCCACCTGTTAACTTTGTTTAGAAACCACTTTCACTAATGGCTTTTCGCTAACTTATTCAGCCCGTTACTCGAGTATAGGAGGCAATGGAGGGGAAAAATCCATATGAAACCCTGCTCACAGCCTCTCTTCGAGAGGACACTTTCCACACCTTGCCTAGACAGGGCTCCTATAGAGCGCTTATCTCTCGAATATATCTTTATACTAATGCATACTTAATTGGTCTGTCTTGACTGTCCATATAAAACAATTTAATTAGGGTTCTTTCTGCTTTGGAAAGAAAGAAAAAAAAAATCTGCCCAGCATTTATTGTATTTAGCACCAATACAGGCAGAAAATGTTGCACAAGTTTTTGGTTGAAAGAGCACCTATGTGTCCATTGAAGGGCGTTGATCCGAAAAGACAGAGAGGACAAGTAAAATCGATTTGAAGCAACCCTCTCTGTCCCTTTCACACCATTCAGACACTCCATTCCTTCTAAGACAAAGACCCAGCGCCTTGGGAATGCTGGCAAGGGGGGGGAAAAAAGGAGGAAAAAAAAAAAGAGGGGGAAAAAAAAAGAGGAAAAAAGCTTCAATCCCCCCAAGCAAAAGGGAGAGCTCTGAAATTCCTTCATATTGCTGTTATTTACCCCCGAAGATATGTTCAACTCCAGGATTTTCTTCAATTCGGCATCTAACACTGCTGCTGCGAGGAATGTCCCTGGAAGGGGAGGAGGTAATTATGGCTATTAGTGCTGCGAGCCCAGCCGCAACCTTGGTCACTCGCAGGCTTTTAGGGTTAAAATAGCCCTCACCTCTGACCCCTGTGGAGCAAAGTTGTAGCTATTGCCACAAGTTGGGCCAAAGTTTTCAAATCCAGGGCTGGGCAACACCGGAGGGGGCAAACTTCTCCCTGGAATTATTTTTGGTTGGGATTTAAATCATCTTTAGTCTATTTAATTGCCTTTCCCTCCTCCTTTGGCCAAACAATCCCTTTCGGAGAGGTGGGGGGGATTTCAGAATGCCCTGCTCTCACTACCTTTCCCACTGCTCTTTCCATTTAGGTTTAATTTGGCAGATTGTTTTCAAGCATGAAAATGGTTATCATCAAACTGAATTACTGGGTCAGCCTTTCATCCAGAGATCTCGAGAATAAAAGGGGGGGTGGGGGGGGTCGGGGAGAGGACTCCCCCCTTTAGGCTTTCCCCACCACCACCACCCGTTCAGCTTTACAAAAAAAGGAGCATTTGGGAAAAAATGAAGAAAGGGCGAAAAACTTGGATTTGTCTCCTGTGCTTTCTGCACACCTTCACGATCCTCCTCTGCAAGGGGGGATTTTGGAAGGGGGGGGCGGGGGGGTGCTCAAACTGCGGAGGAGAGGGAGCCCACAGATGCAAGCACCCCTCTGGCAATAATAAAAATTCATTCAAGTGGGCTATGTCTCCATCTTCCATGTACTGATTAGACTTAACAAGAGTGGAAACTTGTGTAGACCATATTTATGGTATTAACAAGCAGTTAAAAGATTTATCCTTCTTCTGATCAATATTGTTCGTGCCCGGTTCTTCCCCCCCACCCCCCGGGCCCTCCCCGAAGGCTGCAATGACAATCGCCTTCATACTTTTTCATCACCGATCGAGGTGGCAAAACCCTTTTGTAATTTTCATTAGCCCAGTAAACATGCAATTAACATGCAGCACTGTGGTTAACTTAATTCCTGTTTTAAGGCAAGGACAAGCAAGAAATGGAAGAGCGTTTGTTCCATTTGTCAAGTATGACACACTCCCTACCCTAACAGTTTCTTAAAATAAAAGCTCGGCTCCCCACCACCACGACCACCACCCCTCTTTCCAGAAACCCCCCACACTGATACACACACACACACAAAAAGGAGCAGGAATCCATTAGTTGGAGAGTATTCTCCTGCCAAAGGCGGTATAATGTATTCCAAATTTTCCCAAGCCCTCACTGTACCGGGGTCCCGTTCCCCCCACTCCCCCCCTCCCATCCCGGGGAAGGGGGCTGACTCGCTGATATTTCTCGTGGGTGAAAGATTCAGCCTTTTCCTAACCGTATTTTTTTTTTTAAATAAAATAAAACTAAACGTGCTTCCCATGTCTAAAAGTTGCCATGTTTGTGAAGGGGGTGGGGAAAAATGTCTCCAAGGGTTTCAATTAGCAACAAATGATTATTGCAACGGATTTTTGGTAATGAAAAAATGTGGAGTACCTCTTTCGAGCTGGGATCTCAGGGGCAGTGAGAGAGAGAGAGAGGGGGAGAGGGAGAGAAGGAGAGAGAGAGAAAGAGATTGCTGATTAGCTCGGATTCTTTCCCAACTTGCTTTAGCGTGTGCTTGCGTTCCCTGCCGACCCTACACAGGACACTATATATTTTTTCCCCTTCGGTGCATGTGTTGATAGTTCAGCCTGTAGTTGTTTGCGGTTGGCTTT